>JAULKM010141802.1:0-18210 GCA_032355605.1 Rubia tinctorum | reverse complement strand
CTAATTATGGAGGCGGTGCCAATGGAAGATTACATGTGCACCCTACGTGAAAGATAAGGGGAAGTGTTGACCATCGACCACACCACGTGTCACAAACACTAGAATAGCTTTGTAGTTCTTGTATGTGATGAAATAGAGGATCAAAACAACATTAATCATATTATGAAAATACTCCCTAAGTGCTAGTTTATATAATTTATTCTCGTGATCTTGCATGTGAGTAGTAGTTAGTAGAAACCCCTCAATGTCTGTTTTACCAACACTGATTATTCTTGACACATGATCGGATTGATGACCTGATCGTGGTTGTGTGTAGTTGACTATTAGATTCCTAACATCTCTATGGACGACCTCGGTACTTGCCACTATCTACCCCTTTTAGTAGCATAGTAGTAAGAACGGGAGCAGAATTATAAATCAACCCTTATCTTTGACCACAGTCCTCTCTCGGTCTAATTAGTAGATCTCCCGTGAAAAGGTTATTTATTAGCGACGTTAGGAGAAGGCTAGTCAAATTTTGGCGCCGTTGCTGGAGATGTTAGTTTAAAGGTATAGTAGTTAAATTGCATATCTTGTTAGTAGAGTAGTTAGTGTTGTTTTTATTTTGTTTTTGTTTATTTTTTAAGTGAGCTTTCTTGCTAGTATCTAGTTACTTCTAACCATTTTTTCTAGTGTTTTTTTTAGTTGGATACACACGTGTACCACTATCTTAGGAGTTTTACATTATCCAACGGAGTACGCTGGTAGTAGGCAGCGAAGGAGGATGAGAACTAGATCTGGAGTTCCACAAGAACCAGTTTCGGTAGCTGTAGAGAGCGGAGAAATGACAAAAAAAATTGTACTTTGAGGGAGTTGATGGCTCCAAATTTGGAGAATCAACCCCTTTGCATTGTCTTCCCTCCCTTGCCACCCAATGTGACGTGTGCACTCAAGAGCGGTATGATCCAATGTTTGCCGACGTTCCATGGAATGGCCGATGAAGATCCAAACAAACATTTGTCGGAATTTCATCTAGTTTGTATCAACATGAAGCCACCGGGAGTATCGGAGGAGGATTACAACTTGAGGTTGCTTCCCTTCTCACTTTGGGATGCGCGCTAAAGATTGGTTGTTGATGTGCTATATATTGTATTCATATGTTGTGGGATTATTGTGATTTTATTGAGATATACTTTGCACTTTAAGTGTTTTTGGTGCAGGAATTCATGGATTGTGAAGAATTGAGAAGGAGCTATACATTGTATTTTTTTCCCTTAACCAACGGATTGTGAAGTTATGAAGTGGAAAGTGAATTATTGAAGAAATATGGATTTGAAGGAAATAAGGATATCCACTTTCCATATTGATAAAAAATGTATTATCTATTTTCAATTGGAATTTCTTAATTTTAAGAATTAGTTAATTAGAGTTCGAATAGATTATGTTTTATTTGTTTCCTTTACTTCCGTCCAAGAATCCGAATTAGGTTTGAATTCGGGCTGGGGACGAATCTATATAAACAAAGATACGTATACAGAGAGGAGGGTAGCGATTGTTGTTTGGGGTGCACAATTACTTGGTTACCTACATATTAGTCCGCAGACCTGGAAGGAAATTTGCATGCAGCATTGGTGTGGTACACACCAATTTCCTGGATCGTTTAGGTGATTCCGTTAGCTAATATATTATTATAATTATGTTTCGTTTTTATATTACTTATTTGTTTGGTTTAATTATTATGAGTACCTAATTTATATATTGGCATGAAATAACAAACATTAGTTTATAAATTGTGAGCTCTAATTGTTTTATAATTGATTCTTATGTGTTCTTAATTGTTCTTAATTGTTTTTTATTTAATTTATTTTTGATATGTTTAAACCTGATCAACTTGAATATTATTGGGATAATGCTATCTAATTGCACCAATACGTTATCGTTGGAAATGGTTAGTAAGTAGCGAGTTCGTGTAAAAAACAACTAACTATCTAAGACTGTAATAGCAAGATGAGGAACAATTAAGTGGCATTACTATTTGCTTTTAATTTGGTAATTGCTATATCGGGTTTTTTTCATTCTTAATGCTACCGATGTGTGTATCTGGTTTAGCGATTACTTTTCGGAGACATCTTGGTTAGAGAAATAATTGATTAATTATAATTGGTCAATTGTCGACAAAGTAAGAAAGAATTGGGGAGGTTAAGCGTACCAACTTTCCTATAACTGATAGATACATAATTATTAATTCATTTTTGCGCCTATGATCGATGTTTAACTAATGTAAGTTATTCTAAACCGATTACATTTATCACATGTTTTCTAGATTCTTATATTTATTAGTTTGCATTGTAATTCATATTTGATATTTGCATTATTAGTTTTAGATAAAATCTTGAACATTAAGCCATGGTGGCTACACCAAAACTGTTCTATATTAGTAGGTAATTTTATTATATTTATTGCTCTGTTCCTCGTGGGATCGACTCTGCTTGTTGCTATGCTAATCTCATCTATAGAGTTTGCAGATTATTTTGGTGAGTGAAAAGACGTTCACCAGTTGTACTACCTTCCACCCGGTTGCATCACCTCTTGGATGGACATGAAGCGCATATTTCTCGAGAAATACTTCCCAACTTCAAAATCTATGGGGTTGAAGAAGCAGCTTTCCAATATCTCTCAGTTCGCTAATGAATCCCTCTACGAGTATTGGGAACGATTTAAGAGGCTATTGCAAGCTATCCATATCATCCGTTCAAGGAGGGGGACTTGGTATACATTCTTCGAGCGGTTGTGTGATGATGACATGCGAATGGTAAATGCCGCGTGCAATGGTTCAATCGCCAACAAAAGCCTGAGGGATGCAATGATACTCTTTAAATGGCCAATGGAACGAGCTAGTTTGGTACAAGATCTGGAGTGAAGGCCGTGTATGAATCGTCTCATTCTCCCAAGGTAGAGGAGTAAGTCCAAGCTCTTTCTTCTCTGATGAAAGAATTCAAGAAAGGGAGAGTTCGACAAGTCAAGGTGTGTGGAATTTGTAGTCTTGATCATCACACAGATGTTTGTCCACACAAGTGGTGGAAGACTTGGAAGAGGTGAACTGGACTTCAATGGTGGCAATAGGCAACAATTCAGTAGAGCGCAAAAACAACAAGGGTTATGAGGGAACCAAAGAGGTTAAAGGCAAGAACCCTACGCGAATACCTCCAACCCTAGGTATGGCGATCACCTCAACTTTCGTTGGCACGAGGAGAATCAAGGGTATAATCGAGGCGAACACATTCCACCTCAACCCTATCCAAGGAGCGAAGGGCCTTCCAATAACAACACCTCACTCTACAAGTCGGATCGAGAAGAAATCTTGAAAGCAATCTCTCAATTGGCCAAGAAGCAAGATGTCTTTATAGAGAGAACAAGACGCGAGATTGAAGATCTCGAGACTAGGGCTTTTTCGAGCATACAAAATCTTGAAATCCAAGTCGGACAACTTGCAAACTCGATGAGCCGACTTGAAGCCAAAGAGTCGGGAAATCTTCCTTCCCAACCGGAGATCAATCCGAGGAATATGAGTGCTTTAAAGCTTAGGAAGGAGGTATGTGAGCCCGAGAAGGAAATCTTACAAGAAGATGACTTGGTTGTGGAGAGCAACAAAATCAACTTGGAGGAGCATGAATTGGTTCTAGAGGAGGAACCTGTCAAGGAACTTCCAACACCCGAGGCAAGGGTGAATCTTCCACCACCTTTCCCTGGTGCACTTAGGGGAAGACCAAAGGTGACAACCAATGATGAGCACATTCGTAAGATCTTCTAGAAGGCTGAGGTCAGCATTCCACTTTTAGACTTGATTGAGCATGTTCCTTCTTATGCTAAATTTTTTTAAGTTGCATGCACGAAAAAGAGGAACAAACCACTTAGGAAGTTAGGAAAATTAAAAATAAGGGGAGTGGCTACTTTTAATCACAGAAATTTGCCTAATAAATATGATGACCCCGACATGTTTTGAATTCCTATTTCCTTAGGTGGTAAATTGGTGAAAATTCTATGATTGGTTTAGGAGCATCTAACAATGTTATCCCTTCTTGCCTTTATGAGAACCTAGAGATAGGTGAACTTAAAGAAACTAGGGTAGTTATCCAATTAGTCGATCACTTACAAGCTAGCCCTCAAGGTTTAGTTAAGGACGTAATGGTTAGGGTAGGCAACCTAGTGTTTCTGGCGGTTTCTATGTTCTTGACGTAGCGCACGATGGTGATGCACCCTCAATTTTATTGGGGAGACCTTTTCTTTAAATGTCAAGGACAAAGATAGACATTCATTTGGGAACACTAACCCTAGAGGATGACATTGATAAGGTGGGGTTCGATATTTATCAATATAAGCATGATTCGCCTAATCCCTCTCTTGTGTGCAAATGCATAACCTTGTGTGAAGAACTTGCTCAACATGAGAACTCTTGCATGATAGATAATGATGATAGCCTTGATGAAGCTCTTAATGATAGTGATGAAGATAGCCTAGTTGATGAGATTTTTTATGAGTATGTAAGTGATGAAAGAAATCCTACTTTGTGCTTCAATTGTGATGATCATGTCAATGAGACTTATACTTTACATGATGTTAGTGATGATTTGTCTATCTTGGATTTATTTTCTATGCTCACTAACCTGCAGCGATTAGTGGAGAGTGGCGAGTACGTAAAACACCCTCGACCACCTTTTAAACCGAAGGAAATGGCTAAGCACTCGACATTGGCTAGGAATAATTATTTACTCTTCTTGGCGAGCAAAACGCTTAAGGGTAAGGATGGCACCTTGTTGGGACCTCTTCACAAGGATGTTATCATGGGTGGAGTTGCCGATGGCGACTCCAAAAACCCAATGGTAGGTTCTTCTTAATTAAACTGCATGAAGAAATAACCCGTGATGACGATAATAAAAATACGTGGTATTTCTTGCTTTTTTGATGTATTTTTGTAGATAGGTTTCCCATGTTTTTTGTGTGTGACAAAGGATCTTGGGATGAAACTCTTGTTGGTTGATAAATTTTGAGTCCAAATCTTGTGCTTTTTGGGTGTAAGAAATAGGATTTGTCGGGTGACTAAGTTTTTTCTGAAAAAGGGAAGGAACTAGGGAAAAATGGGCTCCGTTCATAGGAAGCCTCGTGCTAGACCCCTTTAGCATGAGGCGTGCCTCGTTTTAGGCACCCTCAACACGAGGGTAACCTCATGTTAGGAGCCCATAACACGAGGGTAACCTCATGTTAGGAGCCCACAACACGAGGCTGGCCATGTGCCAGGCCTCGTGTAGATGCTGATTTTTGGGCCAAGAATTCAAATTTTCAAAAAATTGAATTTCAAGCCAAAGTATGCATTTTTGGCCCATTAATTCAGCAATTATTTTATTCCCTAGGATTGTTGGTGTAAATAGTACATCAACACTTCTCTTATGCATTAATTAAATGGTACTTTTGTCCCCCATATTTTCTAATTTCAAAAATGTCATCCTTATCTCATTTGTACCTCCTTTCTAAATCACATTCTTTTATGAAAATAATGATCCATTGTACATTTTCTCACCCATAACAATCATTTAGCTTATTAAAATCTCTCAAAAACACTCACTCTCACTTTCTCTTGGTGAAACTCAAAAAATTGGGGTCTTTTCTCCAAAAAAAAATAGCATTTTTGCTTTTTCTTGTGTGGATTCTTCATGTCTTGGCTTCAAATTATGGGTAATCCCTTGAGCTTTATGTTTACTTGCTTTAGTTAGCACGATAGTGATATGATTAGGAGCTTGAAACTCAAAAAATATTGAAGTGTTTTGAGGAAATTTTTGGGCTTTGTGAATGATCTTATGTCTAACTAAGTGTGTGAGTGGGTGTGTGTGGGGGGGTGCATGTATTCTTATGCCACGATGATATTATCTTCATTGATTGTGATGATTTAAGAGGAATGATTCTTGATTGTATGATCTTGTTGATGATATTCTATGATTAGCCATGAGTTTACTGTTTAGGGAGAATGATTCTTGTTGTAATAACCCTTATACTGAGATAACATGATTTGGAATATTTTGACTATTTAGGAAGAAATGTTCTTCTTGAATGATACTTGATGTATGATTTTGTATATTCTTGCATTACCACCTTCTTCTTGTTGTGATAAAATGGCTCCAAAAAGAAATAGGTCGGAAAAAGGAACACATCCCCGGGGTGACAAATGGAAGAAGTCGGCCAAGTTTGAGAGATGAGAGCCGGTGAATTCCCTTCCTCCTAACCCTGCTTGTGTTGATGAGGTCATGGTGTTGACCACTATTTTCGGGAGTGCGGCTCGGAGGAGGAAGAATTTGAGATGCCCAAAGCGAACCATATTGGAGACGGAGTTTGCATCCAAGAAGACCTTAGGAACTCTATATCTACTCAAGCCCGTCACGTATTTGCTAAGCCGAATAAGCCTAGAGGGTTTCTCGGACAAGCATTCCAAGACTTACCTACGGTGGACTTTGGTGTTTTTGGCAACCTTGGAGCAAGCAACCGACAGTGAGGGAAGAAGGATCATCTATTTCCACTTGGATGATAAGGAGTACATTATGTCGTATCGGGACATTGCCTACGAATTCAGGTGGAGGTACCGGAAGGAGATTCTGAGGACACACCGACAAGGGCTTCCATTTTCTTTGAGAAATTTTTGGAGAATTCTTTAGGGCATAGAGAAGAAGAATATTTGCAAGAGCATTGCGATTGTCCATCTGGATATGTCCAGCGATTATTGTGCATGTGGGTGTTCTATCACCAGAGATGTCATAGTGTCCCGGTTCAGACGTCCAAGTCCTTTGGGCATTGACTTTGGAGGGGAATTTCTACCCCAACATGGTGGTGGCTTTAATTTTGGAATACGTGGTCATGGGAAAGAGGAAGGGTGGAAAAATATCGATGGGTGGCATGGTCGGATTCTTAGCCCAACACTTAGGTTATCTGGTTTGTTCTCTATTTGCATTGGCAAACTTGGGTCATTCAGGGACGAGGTACACTATGGATAAGTTAGCACGAGCTCCAATGGATGCTACAACTATCTTGGAGGACCATTTCATTTGGTTGTACAGTGGCACTACAGTTTGCAGTTTCATGGTTCTTCCACAGCCGGAGCGCACACTATCAACCATACACGGTATTGGAAAACTTATTCCTAGCACCCGATCTGCGGTTTTAGGAAGGCTTTTTATAGGGTTCTATCAAGCCTATACATAGACATCAAGGAGGATGGTGAGACTCCATCTAGAGCATCACCTAGTCGGACTCACCTACCTACGGACTTCCTCGACCAATTGCCCATTTTTGGGGAACAACTTGCAAGTTCTACCCAAATTAAGCAAGAGGTCGGTCATGCGGTAGGTGGGATGAGCTTACAGTTGGAGGATTTTGGGACTCGGCTAGACTCTATGGAGGATACCATGCACATTTGGGGGTGTAGGTTGGACTCCATTGAACGGGAAATAAAGGAGGAGTTGGCTATTGTGGATGGAAGGGCAGATGTCCAAGAAGAGGCCATCGAGCAATTGATCGAGATATTTCACATCTCTAAACTTGATGGTTTTTGGGATGTCATTCCTATCGAGATACAAGAAATGCGCCAGGAAGAAATAAAGAGGAGGCATGAGACACGACACTTGAGGAGGGACCCTTATGAGTGAGTTTCACTACTTCTTTTTCACTCATTTATGATCTATATTGGTTCATTGCATTGGCAACAATGCATAATTTAAGTGTGGGGGGAGGGAGTAGTGAAACACTCAGGAGTTTTTCATCTCGGGATTCTTTTGTGTTTTTGGTGTTGTTTTGTTAGGGTATATTTTGATGTTATCTTTGGTTTTGGGAAGTTTGGTAGAGTTATTGGTGGTGTAATCTTTAGGGTGATATCTCTTTGTTTTTGTGGGAATGTTTTTGGGATGAAACTTTTGGTGGTGTAATTTTTTGTTTTTCATGATCTTTATGTAGTATGAAGCCCACCTTTGGGGCATTTTGTGCTAAACAAAAAAAAATTGATTTTTTTACAAAGAAAAAATACCTGTCTAAATTGGAAACCCGAAAGGGCAACTTAGGTAAAAATGGGAAGAAAGCCCGGATAGGTCGAAAGACCTAGGTAAAAATGAGAGGCCGCGTGAAAAAAAAGGTGAGAAGTGAGCTCAACATGTGTGAATGCTAGGTTGACAACCTGAAGGGGCTCCAAGGCAAAATAAGAGAAATTGGAAACAAAATTAGAGCATATTTTGGATATCTTTGGCGGTTTCTTCATCAACATCTCTTGGATTGTCTTCGGCGGCTTCTTCAATGGAGTAAGCTAGTTTAGCACTTATCATTTTACTAGGCCTTTTTCCCTTTTTCTTTTATGTATTTTGGGTGGATAGGTAACTTTAACATCTTTAGGGAGAGTAAGAGTTGTGAGATTCTTACAATCTTTGGGGAAAGTAGGGTAGTTTGGGAATAAGTTAAATGCATCGGTTAACTTCTCTTTGCATGTTAAATTCCTCTTGGATCTTTTCTCGTTTTTGTTTACTCGAGAACGAGTAAAGGTTTAAGTGTGGGGGATTAATGTGCACCTTTATGCATGCATTAACCAATGTATTTGACACATTTATTGTCATTTTTTGTTTGGTTGATTACTATTTTTAGTTAGGTTTGCACAACATAGGGTTTAGAAAGCCATTATTAGTTTTCTTGTCTAAATCCCGAGTTTGTAGAATTAATTGAATCAAATGGACACTTTGTATTCACGAGAACCTAGATCTTCCTTTGTGAGATTATTAGTAGGTTTCTCGTGAGTACTTTGTCATCATCATTTTGTAGAAGGCCATCTGCGAAGGTGGTAGAAGATATTTGAAGGTCATTTGCAAGGATGGTAGAAGATATCGAAATTCATTCGCGAGGATGGTAGTAGATTAAAGGCCACTGACTCCAAAGCATGGTAGTAGAGGGAATTGAGCCTAAAATCGGTGGATTTGAAGTTTAAGAAGGTCAAGAACGGAAGACGGTGCCAACCTGCCTAACCAGCAGGCCGACCAACCAGCCGATATGAGCCTATAGACAAGCCCAACTTCAGCCATGCACGGTCCGTGAACAGTGGCTATCTTAGCCCGTGGAAATTTACACAAGCCGTGAAGCAGCCTTTACACGGTCCGTGCACATCCATGCAAGCTACGACACTGGTGCTCCAAAATCTTTCCCAAATGGCTAAGTATGGGCACAGACCATTCCGTTTTACACGGTCTGTGCTGTTTCAAGTTCCAAAAGTGAAGGCCAACCCATAGGGTGTGAAAAGTAGCACGACTTGTGCTATATTTAGGAGCAAAAATTCATTCCAGCTGATGGGCAGCGGTAAACGACATGGGATGCGTAAGTCAGAAGTTCAAGCTGATGAGCGCATGCTAGTCTGTGCATCCCGCACAACACAAAGCCACACGGCCCGTGTCAGTCCATGTGGCCCACGCCAGCACGAGGCTGCATGTGATGTGCTGTGCCGCACTTCCTGTGCCTGCATGGCTATGCACGGACCTTGTTGTTTTCCACTGGTCGCGCAAATTGTGGATGCTAGGGTTTTAGGCAATTTTTGGGCCTATTTCAAGGCCCAATTCCGTACAATTATATATATGGACCTTTTTTAACTAGGGTTCAAGTTTATGCCAATTTTTATACTTCAAGAGTACGTTAGGGAGAGAAAATTATCTTCTTTCTCTCTAGGTTTTTCCCTTCATCTCTTTATTTTTATTTTGCCCAAAAGTGTTGAATCCAATGAAATACTTGGATTCCATGTTTAAGGAGTAGTTAATTAACTTGGGGATTGTATTTCTATTCATGAATTAATGTTTGTTTTGTGAGATTTCTTAGTTCTACCCATTTCTATATGTTTGTGATTATTATGTTGGCTTGTTCTTCATGTCTTGTTAATTGCGTGATTGTCACACTAAGATTGGCACACACCATAGTCTACTTTTATGTTGGTGCCTTTATTGATATCTCCGGGGAAGGAAACCTAGATGTGCTTGGGGTAACGATAGTCTGGAACAGTGTGGGTGTATGCATGTGGGTTTCCGAGTTCACGTTTCAATCGACCATACACTAGTAAGTCGGCGAGTTGGTCCAAAGGGTTACATATAGAGATAGTTAAAATAGCAAACTAGGGTTAGCTTGTAGCCCTGGAGCCATCGATAAGGTGCTTCACCCCCATGGCCATTTAGCTCTAAGGAGAAGCATTCATGATGTAGTGCCCATGACGTAATAGCACGGGGGAAAGTCAGATCTACGGAGCAGGCAGGGCCGTTGTTGCACTCCCCTAATTACAGTGGCAGTGCCGATGGAAGATTACATGTGCGCCCTACGTGATATATATGGGGATGTGTAGACCATTGACCACACTAAATCCTATTATAGAATAGCTTTCCACCTTTCACGAACCGCTCTAAGCGAACCTAGAAGAAAAGATGACTCTTACCCGCGATCATGCCCCCAACACCATGATATAGGAACATTGTCCACAATCAGCTAAGATTGCGGTAATCCCAACCATGAATAGAATATCTGAACAATTAAAGTGGTAGAGGCATTTTCCCAGATACTATTCATATATTGATCATACACTAACTTGGGAATCAGAGGAAGATATTGGGGGACTCTAAGGGACCTTTTTTCTGCAGGTGGTCATGAAGCTAGCATGGACCACCGCACCAAGCCAGATATTATTGTGGTCCGAAAGGAATCCCCTACATTAGTGGCGCCATATGTAGGGATCTAATTTATTTTTAGGCATTCATGGTATTTGGTGGAGGCCAAATTTCATGCCAACAAAGGAAAACTAATAAGCTGGAAAGCAGCAAAATGTGTTATCAAGAAGAAATATGATGAACAACCACGGTGAAACTAACTACAATACAAGATTGAAAATATTGAAAAGGAAAAACTAGAAAGCCTTAAACAGGCGGGATTGGACAGAAATGGTAGAACAAACCAGCTATAGGATTGCATCAACAAAACACAACATTGATGGGGTTAGACATAGGATAAACTGGAAAACCTCGAACATGCGGGGTTGGATGAAAGTGGTGAAGAAAAATCGGTTTAGTCACATAGAATCAATACATCGCCACATTACATTGTCATAACTAAGGTATGTAGGGAGATCATCGTCGTACCTCTCAAATATACAATTTATAAGCCCTAATGTTTCTAAACTACAACTAAGTAGACAGTGGCAACTCGGGACCGTACAAAAAGAAGAGGGATTTTCCTAAGGGTTCATGCCTACGAGGATGGATATTATATGCATATACATATATAGATATAAAAGAAATTAAAGAGGGGATTTTTGGTTGGTTTTTCTAAGTTATGAAATGAAAAATGAAACAACTAACATACAAAGACAATTATACTAATCATGCTTCAAACTAGAAAAGAGGATTAAAACACAAGTTACAAAAGCCTTGGGCGCAGATTGATTTCCACTTCCAAGCCTCTTGTAGTTCATAGAAACAATCATCCGTTTATTCATCTTGATTACCTATTGTGAATGGTACAACTTCCATTTTGAAGATAAATATTCCATTCTTCTTAAGAGTAATTTACAAAAGCGTTCAACAACTATTTGTAAACCTCAGCAATGATCACTTTAGACAGTCGATTCCTAAAGGTATTTCATTAATGTCATCATGCCCAAAGAACCAATATACTTGATAACAATTGCAAACATTCTACCAAATGTCTAGATATTTAACCAACCAATACATTTATTAGGATTTACCCAGATAGATCAACATTCAAGACTTTTCCATTAGTGCTACCTTAGGATAAATATGATAAAGATCGACATTATCACATTCGTGTAGCAATATTAACATTATCTATACAACAAGAGGTTCTAATTCCATGTTCTTGGATTTCAAGCCAAAGAGATAAGAAATTGTGCACACCTCTTAGTTCCTAACATGTCATCATGCTGACATTTCCTATTCTCAAATATCTCATCTCACAAATGAAGAAATCTACAACATTCATATCACAATAAATGCAAAATAATCAAGATCCATAAATGAGGAATAATTGTTGCTCACTATATGGGTTTGGAAGCCTAAATCAATTGCTCCCAAGAGATAAATTTATCTACTAGAATTAATTACAATATTCATAAGCAGATCAGAATAAACTAAGGAGAAAATGGATGGAAAAAAGAACAAACCGGGGTTTGAAGTAGAGGAGGTTTGGCCAAGAAGACAATACGAAATGAGAGGATAGTATTGTTATTTATAGTACAAGAGAAATAATTAAATATGCTAATTGTTTCTGGTCTATTGCGAGCCGTGAGTGAATCACATTCCTCGTGATAGGTGCTTTTGCGAGGTGTGAGAGGATTCCCACTACCCACAACAACTGTAAAATCCAGCCCTTTAAGCTTCACCTCTCTTGTTTTTTGTAGCCTTAATCTTCAATATTCCTTTCTTCAAGTCTTCAAACTTTCAATCCTCAAATGGAATCTTCAAATGGTTTGCATTGTCATAAAAAATTCCCTAGAAAAGTGATAAGATAGCAAAAGTCGCTCTTAACTCTCCTAAGAGAATTTCTAGGCATAACTCAAGATCTAAAGCACAAATATACACAAAAGTGAGTCCAGATTATCCTAAAACTACCATATAAAATGAACATATCAAACCTCCCCACACTTGAACCTTACTCGTCCTTGAGTAAGAAAAGATTCAAGAAAAGATTCAAGAAAACATGAGATTAATTTATTGATTTCTTAACCCTAATATTCTCCCATTCAATACCTCCCAAAATCTCATTATCATAAATCCCAAAATAAAAGATCAATTGAGAATTCTCATATCACAAACCCAAATCCTAATTCTCCCCAAACCTTTCACCGACCAATTCCCTAATACCTATAAATCATGTCAATTCCCAAATTAATCATCCTAAATTCCAATGGCACAAAATGAAGTCAAAATTATATCGCAATTTTAAACATAGACTACATTCATACCAGTCTATCGACTAAAATGAAGTATACAAAGAATCAAGATTTTATGTTCCATACTTCGTTTTTCCCACTAAGTCACACAACCCCAAGAATTCCTGTGATGCTAGGCTACCCAAATCATCCATATGTTCACCGCAACCTTATGAGTTCAACGCCGACAAATGAGTAGATTCATCAAACAGTTTTCTTTCTTTTCTTTCTTTCTCTCATTTTACCTAGGAGCCCTTGCGGGTTTCATCCTAGCCACACATCATATTTCTTTTGGCTCATATCTCACCCACATTTGACCTCTCATTTTTACCTAGTTCAGTATTTTGGGTTTTTGACCTATTCAGGCCTCTAATGCTACCTAAATTGCCCTCTCGGGTTTTCAACTTAGCGGGATTGATTTAATTTTTTCACTTTCTCATGTTTTTTGAAACAAAGTAGTAAAAAGCATACAAGTATACATGCAAGTAATTCATTAAACCTATCCCCACATTTAAAATCTTACATTCTCTTCAATGTAAACATAAAAGGAAGAAAGAAATAAATCTCAAGGGAGAAATAGAATGACTCATGATCAATAGTGTGAAGAAGGATCGCCATCTCCAGAAGGATCTCCAAGGTAGCACTACTGGTACTGGGTGACCCACTTTTCATTCCGCCTGCGCCGTTTCTACGCCACTCTGCCTCAGGGTCTGAGCCGGGAGAGCCACCCTTCCGCGTGTGCATTTCATACACCCGGGAGGATAGGTGATCAATCTCCTCATCTATGTCAATTAAGCTCCTAGAGATGAAAAGGTTGTGCTTGGCCTGTCCGCGGAAACCAGACTCAACCGTGTGAAACAATTGACTGTAGCAGTCTGGAGAGGGCGAAGGAATGTCGCCATGCGTAGGTGCATCATGCTATGGGAGGAGGAGAGTGTGAAACAAGTGATGGTGCGCTAATAATAATAGGCTAGAATAGGGAATATCCAACAGGCAATGGGTTAGCCCAATATGTTTGGCCCTTTGGTTAATACATATTAGGCATGCCTATCACAATGTAAACACTAGTACTTGTTACAAAAGAAATAAAAATTTATCCCTACCTAACACTACATGGAGAGGGCCAACATATATAAACAAGACACAGGTAAGCTATTCAACGAGGATTCATTAACTTCTCACTACACCCAAAGAAAGGTTCTAACTTTATCATCGGAGAGTCTTCCCCTCAGAACACTCCGGGGGATATTTCTTGCAGAATTTGACCGAGGAACTTTCGGTGTTATCCTAAGGTGAGTTCCAGACGCATCAATTGGCATTCCTAATGGGATTCGTCAAGTTAGATTGTGAGTTTATTGGTTTATGTCTTCTTCTATGACTGGCACATTGTTTACAAGCGAACGAGTGATAAATAGAAACACATGCGCCGGTGAAGAAGTGCAATACCCGTACAAGGGAAATAAGACTAGAAAAATAAGAAAAATTGTTAATCCCCTAGGTACTCAAAGTGTAGGTGTCGACCCACCTATGGTAACGATCGGGAAAATATCGATAGCCACAATGGCAAGCGGGTCTCAAATCAAAACTGGAGGCCACTATTGAACCCTAGGTAGAAGGCGTCGCCGCCCCTTCCTCTCAGAGCCAACCATTTAATTTGAAAATGGAGGCCGAGGGGAAGTTCACAGAGGCTTCGACTGACTCCCACGTCGAAGCATTCAGAAGATCCCTCTAAGCAAACCACAAGAAATAAGTGCACCATTACTATCCCAGCCAGGTTTAGCTCATTTGGTGTAGACCCTCATGGCCACAAGATTACAGGTCTCCCTTCCTCCCTTGATGCTCTTTCAGAGGATAAGCTAACCATAGACAAGAGTTCCACTATCGATACCTTAATGGTGAAAGCAAGGCCCTAACCCAGGTGTTACCAAGGGCATCTTACCATGCGTACCAAAGGATAGACGCCCAGGCTTACCTCAACTTTCATTCCTAGATCCGGGGAGAGGGATGGTCTATTTGGTTCCGGTATCGATGCTGATATTTCTAAATATTGAGACTCTAGGGGCTTTTTTTAGTAGGATCAGACCGAGGAACTCACGGTGGTAGCCCAAGGTGATTTCTAGATGCATCACCATTCTGAGTAAATAAACAGGTATCCTCCTTTATCAAAATCAGTGTCGGTACTGCCCTATTCAATTCTTTCTCAAAATCCTGCTAGCACACTGCTTACGGCTTAATGGCCAAGTGACCCGCCCCCTCTTGCCATCGCTAATTAATAAATCATGGAAGATCCACCTAAGAGGAGGTTTATTAAGGTTAAAGATAAAGAGTATTTGTAACTTTGCTACCGTTCTTACTACTATGCTACCAAAAGGGTAGAAGACCGGGGTCATCCACATAGATGTTAGGAATCTAAGAATCAACTACACATAGTTGCAATCGAGTCGTCAATCCGATCACGTATCAGGAATAATCAGTGTTGGTAAAACATGCATTGGATGGGGTTACTAACAACTACTAGCATGCAAGTCAACAGAGAATAAACTATATAAACTAGCACTTGGGGAGTATTTGCTTAACATGATCAATGTTGTTTCGATCCTTGATTCCATCACTTACAAGAACTACAAACCTGTTTATTGCGGATGATGGTCAAAACTTCCCCTTAGCTGTCACATAAGGATGCATGTATAAAATCTTCCATCGGCTTGGTCTCTACAACTAGGTGAGTGCAACAAAGACAATGGTACATTGCCCAGGTCTAATTATCCCCATGCTATTACGTCACGGGCGGAACACTACGAACGCTCCACCCCTAGGCCTATAGAGGCAAAGGAAGTAAGTATCTTATCGATGGCCATAGGGTTGCAAATCTAACCCTATTCTGCTACTTTAACTATCTATATCTGTAATCCTTTGGACCAACTCGCCGACTTACTATTGTATGGTTGATCATAATGTTGACTCGGCAACCCATGTGCATACACCCAAACGGTTTTGGACTATCGTTACCCCAAGCACATCTAGGGTTCCTTCCCTGTTGTGCCAACTTGAAAGTAGACTACGGTGTCTACCAATCTTAGTGAGACAATCATGCAATTAACAAGAAAATGAAGAACAAGCCAATATAATAAAAAAAACATATAGAAATAGGTAGATTTAAGAAATATCACAAAAGAAACATCAAATCATGAATACAAACACAATCCTTAAGTTTATTAACTACTACTTAAGCATTAAACCCAAATATTTCATTGGATTCAACACTTTTGGGCAAAAGAAAAATAAAGAAGAGAAGAGAAAAGAACCTAGAGAGAAAAAAGAGAGCTTTCTCTCTCTGACCTACTCTTGAAGTCCAAAAATGAGCATAAACTTAAAACCTAGTAGAAATAGGTCCATATATAAAGTAGTAGGGAATTGGGTCTTGAAAAACACCAAAAATGGTCTAGACACCCTAGTAGCCGCAATTTGCACGGCTAGTGAAAACGACATGGTCCTTACACGATCGTGTTGGCGCTGGGCATGCATCACGACATGGCCCATGAAACCTAATGTTGGCATGGGCCACATGTATTGATAGGGTCCATGTAGGTTCATGCTGGCATGGGCCGCACAGAATGGCACGAGCCATCGGCTGATGTCGTGTCTTGAACTTCAGATTTGCGCTCCCTGTGTCATTTGGTACATCATGTCGGCTAGAAGGACTTTTTTCCCAGTAAAAGGACATGGTCCATGCTATTTTTCACACCTTGTGGGCTGGTCTTCCCTTTTGGAACTTGAAACGGTGCAGACCATCTGAAACGGCATGGTTCACGCCCATACTTAGCCATTTTGGAGTAATTTTGAAGCAAGGGTGGCGCAGTCTGCACTGACGTGCATGGAAAGTGTTAGGGGATGTTGCAAGGCCCGTGTGAATTTTCACAGGCCGTGCAAGGCTTAAGTTGGCTCGTGCAAAGGCTTATGCAAGTTGGTCGGCCGGTTGGCACTGTCTTCATTCTTAAACATCTTGAACTTCAAATCCTCTTTTTTGATCTCAATTCCATATACTACCATGCTTTACAGTCCGTGGCCTTGAATCTACTACCATCCTTGTGAATGGACTTCGATATCTTCTACCATTCTTGCGAATGACCTTTAAATATCTTTTACCGCCCTCGCGAATAGCCTTCTACTAAATGATGATGAAAAATTAATCATGAGCAACCTACTAATAAGCTCACAATGGAAAATCTAGGTGCTCGTGAATACAAAGCGTCCATTAGATTCAATTATTTCTACAAAACTCGGGATTTAGACAAGAAAACAAATAATGGTCATCTAAACACTTTGTCGTATAAACCAAACTAAAACTAGAAATCAACCAATCAAAGCATGATAATAAATATGTCAAATGCATTGGTTAACACATGCATAAAGGCACACATCACCAAGTTTGCTAGAGGAGTGTTCATCTCTAGCTTCATCCGCTGGGGCTGAGGGAGTCCCATGAAGGGCTTTTTCCTTCCATAAAGCCAGTAGAAGACTCCTTTAGTGGCAGTGTGCTGGATCATCGAGATCTCTTGCAGCTTCCTCATGCTAAGTAAGTATGAGTCCTCCTTACTAAGTGCTGAAGTTCAGCCGGAGTTGAGATCTCTAAGTGTTGTGCCAATAAAGTGACCATCCCTCCCATTGAGATCTCACCTCCTCATGCCTTCCTCGACTTATTCGTGACCTATCCCACCCAAAAATTGGTCCAAAAACCATACCCATCGCCCTCACTAGTGAAGAACCACATATGCTTGATGTCCTCCAGGGGTACTAGGAGGTCGTCGTCGTGCCTCTCAAAGATAGTATTTATAGGCCCTAATTGCGGCTAACTACTGGAAAGTAGATAGTAGTAATTCGGGGTAGTCCACGAGGAAAAGAGGGTTTTATCAAGTGTTAAATGTAGTTAAAAAGCACATGAAGAAGTCGCTCTACGTATGTGGTAACCAAGTTGGGGGGTTTTGATTTTAGAATACAATAAGACTACTTTAAATAACTAAATTTACCAATAATTAGAGAAAAATATATAACTACGATCACACTAGCCCTAAAGATGTACTGAGGATTATAAAGAGTCTTGGGCGCAATTGGTTTACATTTCTAGTCATCCTTTGATCATCGATTAATTAACCAATTTTTATGCATTAATCACATATTGTGGAGAACTTATCAACACCTTTCGGGTGAAGATATTTATCGCCTCTCCTCGGTTATAGTTAGAG
>JAULKM010141776.1:0-18211 GCA_032355605.1 Rubia tinctorum | reverse complement strand
AATCTCTTGTTATTAGTTTGTTGCATATTTACTAGATTTACATTGCTTTCTAGTTAATTTGTCTTTAAATTCATAACTTAGAAAAACCAACCAATCCCCCCCCCCTCTTTACATGTTTATTTATAAATGTATATCTCTATATCTAGTGTAGTATCAACCCTTGTATATAAAAACCCTTAGGAAAATCCCTCTTCTTCGTGGACGCCCCTGATTTGCCATTATCTAATCAGTTGTAGTTATGGAGCACTTTAGGGCTTAAAATAGTAACTTTGAGAGGTACGGAGATGACCTCCCAAATTTTAGAGCCGCTTCCGGGGAAGAGGCATTTATTTTTAAGTGTTTGGGCATATTATGTGTGAGTATGTGCTAGTTGTGAATATTTGTTAGTTTAATTTTATTTGGTTTTTATTTGATCTTTGTTTGACTCGGAGACGAATTGTTCGAGTTCTTGGTGTATGGTTCCTACTCGATCCTCTTCACAAGAACCCCTACACTATGACCCTGAGTTAGAGTTAAACTTTAAAAGAGCTAGGAGGCTTTCTTTGGAAAGTGTGAATAACAACCCTCCTAGTGACCATTTTGCGGAACCTTCTAACTCCATGGATCATCAAGAGAAGCATGAAGAGGAAATTCAGGGAGGAGAACCTCAACACCCTAACATTCAAGGAAGGAAAATCCCGTTGAGGAAAATCCCATTGAGGGAGGTTTTGGTTCCCAATCTAGAGAAACAACCAATGTGCATCACATATATGGTTGGAGCTAATGGGCAGTTAGAGTTAAAGTTTGGATTGACACACTTGCTACCATCCTTTCTTGGTAGGGAAGGGGAAGATCCCAGCAAATACCTCCTCGACTTTCATATGGTTCTAGTGGTATGCTTCCCGAAGGGGTAAGTGAGGATATTTACATGTTGAAAGATTTCCCATTTTATTTTCGAGACGCTTCAAGGGATTGGCTCCATTATCTTCCATCTGAGAGCATCGCCTCTTGGATTGAGTTGAAGAGGAAGTTTCTCTCAAAATACTTCCCAGTTCAAAATCCGCCATCTTGAAGAAAGATATTGGCAACATCATCTAATGGCATGAGGAGTCATTTTATGACTATTGGGAGAGGTTCAAGACATTTCTCGCTAGTTGTCCCTAACATGGCTACTCGGATGAGAATTTGGTCTATTATTTCTATAATGGTCTTCTTGGTTAAGATCAAAGGCTAGTGAGCGGATCTTGTAACGGTTCTCTTGGGAACAACTCCTCGAGGGAGGCTATGGTGCTCTATAAAGAGCTAGCGGAAGAATCGAGAAATTTTAGTTCAAGAGCCGATTTGAGAAGGAAAAACCCCAACAATGCAACTGCTTCTTCGAACAATGGGAATCTTGGAGACTAAGTCTCGACCCTCACTTCTATGGTTAAGACTTTGATGACACAATCAGGAGCTAAACCTCATGTAAAATCTTGTGAGATTTGTTCTTCTCCACACCCTACGGATGCATGTCCTACTTTCCAAGATGACTACATGAAAGAAGTGAGTGTCATGGGATATCAAGGAGGCCAAGGATACCAAAATCAAGGGTATCAAGGATATCAAGGCTACCAAAGAAGCGGAGGATACCAAAACCAGCCTTGCAGTGTGGCTAACCAAGTCCACACAAATCTCTGATATGGGAATGCATAAGGGGGTCAAAATACTCAATCTTATCGCCCTCTTCAACAACAATATCAGCCACCACAACCTCAATACCAAAGGCTTGGTGATAAGCCCCATAATCAAGGTGAGAGTTTGGGAATGTCAAAAGAGGAAATAACAAAATCCATTGGGAAATTGACCATATGTGTGGACAAGGCCAAGAAACACCAAGAGAAGACCGACTCTAGCATCAAAAACCTAGAGACTTAAGTGAGCCAAATGTCTCAAATCTTGAATTGAATGGTGGCAAAATATTCGGGATAACTTCCTTCTCAACCCGAGCTTAACCCTCGACAAAATACGAGTGCTATCACTTTGAGAAGTGGTAAGGAGATTGGCACTTCCCGGGAGGATAAAATCGTTGAAAATGAGCCTGTCGTGGTTGAAGTGTTTGAGAAGGAAGTGGAGGAAGAAGTGGCCAATGACAAAGTGAGGAAGGGAAAGGATAAGTAATAGGAGATCACCATTGACAAATCAACATCCATTCCCGAGCCCTCATCCCCTCCTCACAAGAAGAAAAAGATGGTGGAGATCCCTCCATATGTACCAGAACTACCATTTCCGAAGGCTTTGAAGGACAAACGGAGGAAAGAAGACAACAAGGACATTTGTGAAGTCTTTCGTAGATTTGAGGTAAATATTCCCTTTTTGAATGCCATTGAATAAATTTCTAGTTATGCTAAATTTCCTAAGGAATAATGTGTTGTGAATAGAAAAAAAGAGCCAAAATAAGCTAAAGCAAGGGAAAATGAGCATGTCTCCGCTTTGTGTCAAAGGGAGTTACCTCCTAAATGTAGCCATCCCAGTATGTTCATCATCCCTTGCATGATAGGAAACACACACTTTGAAAAGTCATGCTTGATCTAGGTGCATCCATAAATGTGATTCCTTACTCTTTGTATGAAAGCCTCAATTTGGGCACGTTGCATAAAACATGGGTGGTTATCCAATTAGCCGATCGTTCTAGTGCATACCCCAAGGGTATTGTCGAGGATGTTCTGGTTAAGGTGGATTTCTCAATATTCCCCATGGATTTCTATGTCCTTGATATGGAGCATGATAGACATGCCGCTTCGATTTCTATGTCCTTGATGTAATGGATGATGTTGTGCAAGATGTTTTTTATTAAGTGGTGATGATTCCTTGTTAGTTGATCTGGAATGTGATAGTCAAGATGCATACAATGTATATTCTATGAGCACTAACTTGAAAGAAAGATTTGAGGACTTGAATGATCTTTAAAAGATTAATTCGAACCATCTGCATCTACCCTTTGAGGAATCCAAAAAACTGGAACTCTTTCCATCAATGGTGAAAGACTTCGTTATTGAGCTTAAATCTTTGCCAAGTGATCTCAAGTATCCATTTCTTAGGGAAGGAGAAATACTCCCAGTCATCATTTCGAATAAGCTCACCCAAGAGCAAGAGGAGAAGTTAATGGTGGTTTTGCGGGAAAAAGAAGAAGCAATTGGATGAATTATTGCCAACATCAAAGATATAAGTCCATCCACTTACATACACCTAATCTTGTTAAAAGATGATGCAAAACCCATACGAAAACCATAATGTCATTTAAACCCACCTATGATGGAGGTGGTAAAGGTGGAGATCTCAAATTGCTTCAAGCGGGGATGATTTATCTGATTTTGGATAGCAAATGGGTGAGCCCAACACAAGTAGTGCCAAAGGAGAGTGGGGTAATGGTGGTTGAGAATGACAAGGGTGAAATGGTGTCCACTTGCACTCAGAACAGGTGGTGCATTTGCATTGACTGCCGAAGACTGAATCCGGTAACCCAGAAAGATCACTTCCCGTTACCGTTCATTGATCAAATACTCGAGCGGCTTGCAAGTCACCCATATTATTGCTTTTTGGATGGGTACTCGGGTTATTTTCAAGTGGTCATTGCCCCGAAGGATCAAGATAAGAAAAGATGCCCCTTTGGTACGTTTTCTTACTGGCGTATGCCTTTTGGGCTATGTAATGCCCCCACTACTTTCCAAAGGTGTATGGTAAGCATTTCCTAGGAATTTGTTGAAAATTCCGTTGAATCATTCATGGATGATTTCACCATTTATGGTAATTCTTTTGACAATTGTTTAGCAAATTAGCACAAGTTCTTAAGCATTCCATTGATACTAATCTTGTGTTAAATTCCGAGAAATGCTATTTTATGGTAGAACAAGGCATTATCTTAGGCCACATTGTCTCCTCTAAGGATATTGAGGTAGACAAGGCAAAGATAGACACAATTCAAACTTTTCCTTATCCTACTAATGTGCGCAAAGTACATTCTTTTCTTGGTCATGCAGGATTCTACCACCGGTTCATCAAGGATTTTTTAAAGATTGCATCTCCATTTTGCATGTTATTGTAAAAGGAGGTGGAATTTATGGTGGATGAGGGTTGTAAAGGGGCCTTCAATTTATTTAAGGAAAACTTAGTCTCTTCTCCTATTATACAACCCCCGAATTGGTCCATGCCTTTTAAGATCATGTGAGATACAAGTGATTACGCCGTCAGAGTGGTGCTTGGTCAAAGAGTGGGGAGAATTCCTCACAATGAGGCCCAAAGGAACTACTCTACAACGGAAAAATAATTGCTTACAATGGTATTCTCTTTAGAAAAGTTTCGATCTTATTTTCTTGGTACCAAAGTTATTGTGTACACTAACCATGTAGCGCTTCGTCACTTGATGACGAATAAATAGGCCAAGCCGAGATGGAATACATGAATTTGGCTTTTGAGCGAGTTTGAATTGGAGTTCCGAGACTAGAAGGGTACGGAGAACCTTGTAGCCGATCATCTGAGACGATTGGTTCCATGCCTATAGGTTCAGGTAATGTCACGAATGACGAAATATATACTGGAGGAGTTCCCTGATGAATAATTTTTCGCAATCGGTAATCTCCAACCGTGGTATGCCAATATTTTGAATTTTCTTGTCTCCGATAAATTTCCTCCCCATTTTACAAAGGCTAAAAAAAGATAAGCTGAGAAGTGATGCTAAGTATTATGTGTGGGATGACCCTTTTTTTGTGGAAACATTATGGTGATCAAGTCATTAGGATATGTATCCCGATAATGAAGTTCATTCAATTCTTTCTTTTTGTCATTCGCATGCATGTGGCAGTCATTTTGGAGCAAAGAGGACTGCTAGGAAATTCCTAGAAAGTAGTTTTTATTGGCCTACGTTGAATAAACATGCATAGACATTTTGTAAAGCTTGTGATGAATGTCAGAGATTAGGAAATATTTCCTCTAGGAATGAGATGCCTCAAAATCCTATATTGTATTGTGAAATCTTTGATGTTTGGGGCATTGATTTTTCTGGGACCTTTCCCTAACTATTTTGGCTTCGCATATATTCTTCTTGTCGTTGATTATGTGTCAATGTGGGTTGAAGCAAAACCCAATAGGACTGATGAATCTAAAGTGGATGCATATTCCTTGGAAGATAACATCTTCTCTAGGTTTAGAGTCCCCTCGAGCCTCGATTAGTGACCGTGGCACCATTTTTGCAATCGGACAATAGAGGCACTTTTGAAGAAGTATGGTGTCACGCACAAGACATCCCCCGCCTATCACCCACAAACCAATAGCCAAGCCAAAGTTTCCAATAGGGAAATCAAGTCCATTCTTCAAAAAAATAGTTAACCCTAACCGAAATGATTGGAGTTCTCGGTTGAACGATGCCTTGTGGGCATATTGAACGACGTATGGGACACCGATCGGTATGTCGCCATATTGGTAGAATTTGGAAAGCCATACCATTTACAGGTGGAAATAGAGCACATGGCTTATTGGGCGGTTAAGAAATTCAACCTTGATATAGATGTGGTCGGTTTTCATAGGAAGCTACAATTGCACGAACTTGAGAGCATAAGAAGTGAGTCCTATGAGAACGATGAAATCTAAATGGAAAAGAAAAAGTCCTTGCATGACAATATGATCAATAGTAAGGAGTTTGACGTAGGTCAAAAGGTCCTCCTATTTCAATCCCACATTCGCCTATTTCCCGGTAAATTGAGGTCGCGGTGGATTGGTCCTTTTGAAGTGGTGAAAGTTTTTCCGCATGGTGCAGTGGAAATCTTAGATCGAGCTAAGTCCAACTCCTTCAAGGTAAATGGACAATATTTGAAACTTTACCAAGAAAGTTTTGTACCGGAAAAAGGAGAAGTCGTTGATCTTCTTGATTCTGTTTGTGAGTAAATCCCAAGAAGGGCGGTAAGTCGTGGCAACGACGTTAAATAAATTTGGTTTTCATTATCCAGATTGTCATTTGTAACTCTCCGTTGATGTTATTTCAATTTATTTTTTTATGATTATTGTCATTATTTTGTCTTGATCTCTTCAGGGGTGTGTTTTGACATGATTTTGCAGACAATTGAATTGTATTGCACCAGATGGATGAAGGTTTGAAAGAAATAAGAAGGGAAGAACGACTTGGAAGTTGGTAACTTCAGAATTTTTTCTAAGTATGGAAGACCTTGTTTGTCGCGAGTTGGGACGAACAGGGGATTTTGACAACTCCCAGCTTCATTTGTTCGTGAGTCGCAACAAGCATGTCACGCTCGCAACCAAAATCAGAACAAGTTCTAAAAACTGAACTCCCATATCCGAGCGCGATAAAAATCATGGATAATTTTTGAAATTTCCATCTCCCAGTTCGATTAGGTAGCGAGTTGAGACATTGCTATCGCAATCGCGACCAAATTTTTACAGAAATGTGAACTTCCAGTTCCATTTCATCGCGAGTCGCGATGTATCTGTCGTTCGTCGCGAGTCGCGATGAACATTCACGAGTCACGATAGACTTGTCGCGATCGCGATAAAAATCAGAATATTTTTTAAAATGACAAGTCCCAGAAGCTAAATGTCACGAGCGCAACGTCGGTTTGACTTCTTAGAGTCTGTTGACCTACCCGTCTCGACTAGCAACAGTGTCATCGCGAGTTGCGACCCTGCACTTATAAGAAAAAAAATGGTTAAAACCCTTTTTTTGTCTTCCATAACAGCTTCCCTCCTTCACTGCCGCTCATCCCATCCACCACCGCCCCTCTGTCAGCAATCAATAAAAAACTGGTCGGAATTAACCATTTAAACTGGACAGAATCCTTCCCGTCAGTACTCCCACACGAATTCACATCAATTTCACCTCAAATTCCACAAAAACATTTCGAACTCGAAACCCTATCATTTAGGGATTTCGTATTTTCCAGTGGTTAGAGTTAGACAATCTCGTTCAGTTAATTCGTCACCTTAGGCATCTAATTGGTACACTCTTCCACTTCTTTGCTCTTAAATTATGAATTTGGTTGAATTGATGGATTTTTTGTGAATATGTTGATTTGTGGATTTCTTGAATTGTGGATGGAATATTATGTTGTGGATTTGGATTGTTCACATTGTGGTTATAATTTGATGTTAGGAGAGAAAATTAGTAGAACTTGATTTTTCTAGTTTAGTTTTGGTATTGAAGGACGAAATGGTTAGAATATATGGCTATGCTTGTGTTGTGGTTAATATTGTAACTATGTTTAGATTTTGGCTGTGTTCTTAGTACAATATTGCAGATGTTGTTGACTTTTTGATAGCAACTAATTGCCATATGATGTTATTGATAATTTCCATAATTGCGGGTGTTGCCATATAAGTTATTGATGAAATGGATGGACATATAAGTATTATGGCATCATGTATGGTAATATATTTACTACATCATTTTAAATGTGCTTGCTCATTTTTATAATGATGTTTTTATATCTATTTATATGTGAGTAGTACTATCTTGGAGATGATTGCATAATTAAAAGTTACCATTGCAATATGAAGTTATCATTGGAGATGATTACATAATTCATAGTAATGTGCAGTTGTCACTATATCCTTGTGCGTATGATCTTGTTTTCAATTTGAATAGTCATAGCCCCAAAGAAGAGACAGAGAGTTCCTCCTAGGGAGGGTCCTTCTACCCCACCTCCACCTCCTCCACCGGTGACCGAGACAGCACCACCTGCTCCAGATAGGTTTATGGGTTTGTGCCGGATCATCGGTGACTATGTTGACGATGGGACATATTGACTCCGAGGAAGATCAAGGAGACATGTTTTGCGTATGAGAGCGCATTGGAGACCCTTCACCTAAAGGAGCCTATTTTATAACTCTTAGATAAGGGAGGCATAGGGGGCTTCTTGTCAAGAGGTGCGCCTACTTACCTAAGGTATACTTTGGAGTTCTTGTCCACGGTGAGGGCATATACTGAGGGAGATGGAATACCCTGCAAGAGGTACATTCGATTTCATTTGAATGACATATCTATTGAGGTGCGTCTCTCAGAGATTAAGGAGGCATTTGGTTGGGATAGAGCTGAGATCCGAGCGAGGTTCGATCCAGAGGCCCATACTCCCACCATTGAGGAGAACTTTCTATTCTGGCACACCATCACTAAGAAGGTGTGCAATGTGAGGGAGAAGAACAATGTGATCATCCACCCTGCTCTTCGGTATGTACATCTCCTCATCTCCTACACTTTGTTCTGTTGCGATGAAGCGACGAATGTTCCGAAAGAGGAAATTTTCTATCTGTGGGAATTGACTAGCGAGAGGACCATATTCAGAGGTTGGGAAGATATATAGGTCGCAAAGGTTATTGATGCGGAAAAGAAGAACAAGGGTGAGATATCAGTAGGGGGAATGATCACCCTCCCTGCAGAGCAGTTGGGCATCGCTACCCTACCCGGGCTTCGACGACTGGGTAGGGGTGATTCTTACCACATCACATTGGCCCGGATGGCCAATTTTCACTTCATCAGGGCCACGACCAATCCAACGGAATTTCATTGGTTATATGGGGCCAGTGGTGTTACTTTCATGAAGCTTCCATAGCCCCAGCGTACGAAGCTAGAGATGGATACCTCAATGGTTGATTTAGTGATAGAGCCGAATGCTGATTGCAGGCAGGGCTTTTTGAGGGAGCTTAACAACCTCCCGGTCTAGACTAACGAGGGCGCTCTACCTTATATCCAAGCTCCACCACAGGATGCACCGTATTCTCCACCTACCTACCTCCCTACAACTGCAGCTGCCTGACCCGATGCATGAGGACTATGCCCATAGCCAGTTTTAGCAGCCTCCCACAGATTTCTATTCCAGGCTGGAAGGCGATGTGGCCCAAAATGATGAATTTAATTTCCTTGATGTCAGCGATGATGAGGTAATAAGTAAAATTAATTACTACATCTATTACAATTTATTTCTAGTTTAAGATTCGTTTAAGTTTAGTTCATTTTCTTGCTAGACGACGACTCCAAAACAATCTAGATCAAGTACCTCCAACCGTCCTTTGATGGAAATATTTTTTGCGTGAAAGGCCATTCAAACAGGTACTTCTTAAGACCAGGTCCAATATTTATTTATTTTTTAGTCAGCCTAAATCTCATTAAATTCCTTGATTTTAGATTAACAAAAAGCACTCGTTCAAGACATATTCCAACATGGAGAAGTACATCAAGTACTGCAACGAGCTTGTAAAGAGCATGCAAGATTCGGGAAAGGTTTTGTTGTGGCCACAGTTCCGACCTTCAACTTTTGGCAAGAAACATCAAAGTGGATTGATGACCGAAGAGATAGTAGAGTTCAGAAACAAACTTGGCAATTTCAGAATGATGGCATGTCTAGGGAATTCACAGATAGATGTGTTGATGGGGCAAGGTATTTATATCTTAATTTGTTTAATAAATTAACAAATTATGTTCTTCAAGGCCCCTCTGGGACCAAGTCCTCGACGTGCTGAACATGAGGCTTTGTCCAGGAATTCAAAGCTGTAGAAGTCAATGGTCATGCTAAAGCCATTCTAGATACCGTGCTTGTGACTGATGACGAGATTTATGTGGTGTCATATATCAAAATGTAAGTGACACTTAAGAATTTTCTCAATTACGGAAAATTGTTCTCACTTACAAATTCATTCATGTGCTACTTTCTTTTCAACGCAGCGATCATTAATACTCAGTACTCATCCGTTCTGGTACAAAATAATTATTTACCTTTGACTCGATGACTGGAGAAATTGAACCCAAAAAAACAATTGAAAACCAACTCATTTACAGGTACTTTCATTCCTTTCATCGAACTAATTTGAACATCTACAAGTGTGAATTTCGTAACAATTAAAAGTTCAACATTTCCAGGATGGCATGCCAATATCAAAGGGAGAAGAGGAAGATAGAACCATCTCCTTATTACACCTGGAAAATCACAAATATTGATGAAAGTTATTCAATCCAAGAATCTCTTCATTTCCAACATTATTTAATACAATTACATTTATCTCAATTTTTTTATTTGTTGTACCGACGTCAGTTGAGTGGTTGGGAATGCGGGTAATACATCCTCCTTTTCATGGAATAACTTGTGCTCAAGACTAGTTCTACAAATATTCTAGAGGTCAGTCAACAAATTACAAATTAAACACTTGTTCTTCTTACCTTATAAATACTTTCACGTAATTAATGATCGGGATGTTTTGTACACAACAAATATTTTCCCTGGGAAAATGAGCATACAATGGTAAGGAGATAGTTGCGGTAGCTGACAGCATGTACCAGGCTTGGGTAGACGTATATTCGAAAGAACGAAAGGCTTCTATGGACCTCCTGCAGTAAAATGGAGGACGAAAAATTAATTTTATACAAATTTACTTGTTTTTAAAAAAAAATGTTCATGGATGACTTTTTTAAGACTTGCTTAGTTTCTACATTAATCATTTCTAGTTGTTTAGAAATAATCTTGTTAGCATTCGGGCTGTATTTGATTATATGTAATTAGATTTAGAATAATTTAGCTGGTCTGAGTTTTTTCTGTGATATTTCCCTGGGTTTCGATCCAGGATGGGATAGGAAAAATTAAAATAGGGCATTGCAAATGCGAAATAAAACCAGCATCGGTTTCTTATTTAAGAACCGTTGTTGGAAGTTGAGCACCGCTATGAATAAGTTTTGCTGCTCAGCATATACCGGAATTAGTTTTTATACAGGTGCTTAATTTAAACATGTGCTCAAAATATAATAGCACTGGACGTCATTTTTACAATCAGCACCGGCAATGATCAGTGTCGGTGATGGTCATCATCAACATCGGTATTCTTCAATTAGCATCGGTATGGTGATAGATTATTTAAGCAGCGGTAGAATTTTACCGGTGCTACTTATGGGGCACAAGTACCGCTACAGTAAATTCGACACTGGTGTTGGGTATGTATTTCCAGCACCAGTTCTGGGTACCGGTGCCTTTGTAACAGCGTTTTAACACCCCATACTTAGGTACCGTTAATTCAAGGGAGCTGAATAACCGGTGCCTATGTACCGGTTTACATGTGCCATAGTAGGGTCCCTACATTAGTGTAAGAATGGAATCTAATGAAATAATTAATTTCATTTCTATGAAAGTAAGAATATTTCACCAATCAAGTAACCAAAAGGGATTTTGAATGATTTAGTAATGAACAATTAATCACAAGTATAATATAATAGAAATTCTTTACTTTCTATGGTGGTGGTTTGGTGTTTTGGGATAATTTTGATGTCATTTTGACTAAACTAAACTCAAATTGTCTAAAAATAACATACCAATACTATCATATATTACTAATTTTATTTCTTTACTATATATAATCAATCATAATTTGTTATAATATATAACTTCTAAATAATATATTTAAAACGATAAATATCCCATTTCTATATATACCATTGAAAAATCCAAAGAGCATAATCGGAAATAACAAAAGGTTCGGATTGTTTTATACAATGATAGATCACTTTTGATAAAAAAAAATATGTGTATATATATATATTTTATTTATATATCACAAAATCTTGTTTTAAACCGAGTAACTGTTATATGATAACATTTTATAATTACTGGGACTATGATAACTTTTAAAATGAGATCAACATATAAATAATAATTTCTTATATAATTTGAATGAAATATTATAAAAAAAATTATTTTTCATTGTATTCAATATGTAACGATTTCTAACTAAATTAATTGTTTCACTTCATAAATCATATAGTTTTCATTAGATGACTAAAGTTTAAAATTATAAATAAAATTCTTTGTTTCCAATTTGAAAATAAGACACAAAAAGTATATAAAAATTAATCTTAATTCTTTAATTAGTAATATCGCGCAATTATTATTCAGCGTGGCTGCTACAGAGATGGAGGCTCTGAATCTAGACATATTATACCATATCAGGGAAAACCCTTGATAGTTAGGGCTACTGTATTCATGACATAAATACTCCTTTTGTCTCAGAGAAATTGATAATTTCTCTTTTTGTCCGTCCCACCGAAATTTGTACAATTTAATTTGTATCTAAAATGACAATAAATGAGCTTATACATTACTATATTATCCCTAAAAATGTTGATTCAATCTACTAGTCAACTCTTCAATTGCCAAAATATTGTTCATTTATTTCTCATCAACACTTGCACCTCATCTGCATAAAATACCAATTCAAAAGCAATTGTACCCATTTTTGTGGGACGGAAGAAGTAGATGGCAATAGAGTTACAGTAATAAATATAACAGTACCAAATCCAAGCAAGATTCTAATTTAACTCATCTATTTTAAAAACTTATACTCCCTCTGATTTTCTAACATTGACTCACTTTTTTGGATGATTTTTTAATATTGGCTCATTTTAATTTTTTTAACAAATTCTAAATTATTTTCATCCAACAAAACCCTTTTAAGTATACTATTGCATACACAAATAAATGTTATATATTAAATTAATCTCCGTTAGTGAGATAGCCAATAAAGTATCATAATGCAATTCATAAAATTCAAACTTATTTAATAATAACCAGACATTTTTCCTTTGAAATCAGTCATTCATAAATGCTAGAAAAAACGCTAAGTGACGATTACAATGAATGGAGTTGACATCTAGTCTAACTACCCTCTAGCAATAACCAATATGTTGCAAGGATATTTAAATTACATGTCAATCAGATCATCTGTACTATTATGTATTAGAGATCCAATAAAAACTATGATATTTTCCTCGGGGATATTAACTTGCTTCCTGTGAAAATTATGATCATTCGATAGAGAGGAGCGTATCAAGCAATAATCACCGTGCCAAGAAGAGATCTTCTTCAACTGTAACACCATTTAATCCAAATCACGATCTATATTGTCCAAACTGTAAAAACCATGGAAAACACAATTATTAAGGAATAACAATATTTTTGTGAGTATTACTTCTGTATAGGTATCTTGTATCTCTATATATTGTAAGCCAAATCATGAATACAATAGCATTATTCCATTACTTTCTACATGGTATTAAAGTCTAAAATATTGAAACCTCTATTCTTCCAAAAACCCAATATTATGAATCCTCACGGTCATCAATCACCGTGTTGTGGCCACATCTATCTCGCTGCCATCGCATCCAATTGCTGCTGCCTGAATTGTACGCGCAACCGCCAATCCGCGTCACCGCCAATCTACGGAACTTTTACGCTTCGTTGTTAAATCCTACCACCTACCGCTAATATACTCCACCGTCGATCCACACTACAATACATGATCCTATGTTCAAGGCCCCCCCCTCGCGATCGACCTCATGCACCGCCGCGTCTGCTTCCGATCCGACTCTGCCTTCCACCAATTTGATATGATCTTCACCAATGTCGACTTCTGATTCTGACTCTTCCCATGATCCTGTAGAAGTTGCTCGCATCGCTGCCGAAATGAAGGCCATTAAGATCCGGGATCTCATTGCCAACAATGTTATTGTAGATTTACTTAAGCAGTTGCAATTGAATTTTGGCAACGTGCAAACCGTACCTGTTAACTAACCGACTAATTCTCCCTACTACATACATCCTTCTGACGGTCCCGGTCTTGTCATTTGTCCCGTTGTTCTGAAAGCTGGAGAAAACTACAGAAAATGGATCACTGTTATTAGTTGTGCTTTGCTTGTTAAGAAGAAACTTGATTTCATTGATGGAACCATTACTGAACCCTCGGCAGAGGATCCTAATTATGATGACTGATCTGGAGTGAACGCTACTGTTGTTTGCTGGATCTTGCAGATTGTTAACCCATCTGTCTGATCTTCAGCGAACTATTTTTCTACAGCTAAGAAATTATGTGATGATCTTGCTGGACGATTTTCTCTTGGAAATGGTCTAAAAATTCTGCATATGTGCGGTGACATCATACATTGCAGCTACAATGGTCAATCGGTTGCCATCTACTTTGGAAAACTCAAGAAGTTGTATTATAAATACAACTCGTATATACCTCCTCGTGTTTGTTCATGTGAAGCTTGTAAACAATTGTGTATATGCGATGTTGATGCTGTTGCTGCCATCAATGACCGTGAGTATGAGATAATTTATCAATTTCTCCACGGTTTGGATGATAGCTATCACAGACTGCGATCCAATCTCTTGGCTCAAGAACCGCTGCAATAACTCACTCGCATTTATGCTATCGCGATTCATGAGGAGAATTACAAATCCATCACTCGGGCTCGTGAATCTTCAACTGACTCCATGGAATATGTTGCTCATCGTCCACCACCTCAAGGATATTCACATGTAGTTCTTACTGCATCTTAGCGTAAGAATCTTCTTTGTACTCATTGTAATCGCAAAGGCCAAAACAAAGATACTTATGTCAAGCTCACATGATATCAATAATGGTTCACAAAGATGAGGGATAGATCCAACGCCACTACAAAAATGGCGCCAGCTCAACCAACCACCGCCACACCCGGGGTTCCAGCCGCCACTGTGCCTCGTTGTTCTCAGCCACCGTTCATCGGTCATCGTTCTCTGACACCCCTATTTGATATGATTCCGATCCTTCTCTGCTCACTCTGGAACTATCAATATCCTTAGTTGTTCTCTATCCTTTAACTGATTATGTAAATTGCAATCAATTTTCTGTTTCGCAGTTTAGATTTTTGGTTCCGTAACTTCTAGTGTGGATCCTACCACTTATTATGAGGCATCGAAGCATTCTCATTGGTGTGTTGCTATGGCAGATGGGATTCATGCTCTTTAATGTAATGAGACTTGAACTATGGCATCTTTTCTTCCAGTTACGACTCTCATTGGATGTGAATGGGTTTATCGTCCCAATTTGCCTATTTCTGTCAGTTGCAGGCATTCATGGTTGGGAACTTCATCAGATGGACGTTCATAATGTTTTTCTACATGGTTATCTTCACATAGAAGTCTTCATGCGCCTCCTCCTAGTTACTCTACGCCCTGGCTTTTGTTTGTCGCCTTCAGAAATCTCTTTACAGTTTGCAATTGGCTCTTCGCAATTGGTTTGCCAAATTGAAAAATGCTCTTCGCACATTTGGATTTATTCAGAGTAAGGCCGAATAATCTCTTTTTACTAACTCCCATAATTTTGTTCATTCCATGTTCTTGTTTATGTGGATGATTTATTTTATTGTCTGCTAACCCGACCAATTTTTTAATGGAGCAACAACATGATCTAGCGGGCGTAGAGGGACCCCTTTATGATGATCTTGAGCAGTATCGCCACCTTGTTGGTTGCCTCATTTACCTTACCATGACACGTCCTGAGCTGAGTTATTTGGTTCATACGTTTGCCCAATTTATGCATTTCCTTGTGTTCATCACTGGAAAGATGCTCTACGATTGAAGAGTTATCCTAGTCAAGGTTTATTCCTCTCTTCTTGTAGTTCTTTGCAATTGACTGCTTTCTGTGATTCTGCCTGGGTTACATTTCTGTTTACATGGCGTTCACTTTTTGGTTATTTTGTGATGATTGGTGATTCTCTAGTTTCATGGAAGACCAATAAGCAACCTGCAATTTCGTGTTCTTCTGCTGAAGTGGAGTATCGTGCTATGATTGTCACTTGTTGTGAGTTATTATGACTTAAGTCTTTGCTAGTTATTATGACTTAAGTCTTTGCTTCAGGACTTGGGTGTTATGCATTCTGCCCCCATGCGCCTGTTTTGCGATGGTCATTCAGCTCTTTATATTGCGGCTAATCATGTCTTTCATGAACGTACGAAGCACACTGAGGTTGATTGTCATTTTGTACGTGATCTTGTGCAGCCTGGTGTTGTTGTTACTCAACAGCTCTGCACATTTGATCAGCCAGCGGATCTATTTATGAAATCTCCTAGACGTACTCAGTTTCAATTACTACTTGGATAGTTGAGCATTTCTGATCTCCACGCTCCAACTTGAGGAGGAGTATTAAGGAAAAACAATATTTTGTGAATATTACTTCTGTATAAACTAGAATCATTTTCCTCTTATGATTCTGTATAGGTCTCTTGTACCTCTATAAATTGTAACTCAAATTATGAATACAATCACAGCATTATTCCATTACTTTCTACAACAATTTAATGAATCCAAATAATTGGAACCCTAATACGAAAACACAAATATAATCACAAACATACAATTTGTACAACCAGATAAAAAATATTGGCATGAACAACTGTATTGAGTTATTATCATGAACGAAACTATCTAATCGATCAAGTTGAAAAACAAAAATAATGTATAATGGACTAAAATTCTCCACTTATTCAATAACCTAAGAACCCCAATTAAAATTAATAAACAATTGTTTCCCATCTTAAAAGGAATACTAAAAGAAAGGTAGGATTGTTTTTAGAATTAGGTGCGACGGCATGTGAAGAGGGATTTTTGGAGATATGTGGGGAGACGAGAAAAAAGATTAATAATAACTAGAAGCTTAATTACTTTTTTTTATCATCCTACGAGAATTAATTGATGCATTTTATTCCTTTACGAAATTTTCGAAGAAGTCGAGTCGAAATCAATACTCCATCTGTTCCAATATAAGTTGAACACTTATTATTTAGCAGTTAAATTCTCAAACTTTGACCACGTATTTGAATAGATATATAAACAATAATTTTATTGTTTGTGATATTGTTGGATTCGTCGTAATAAATAATTTTTAAATATCAATTTTTTATTTACCAATATTATACGGAGTTATTATATTAACGGTCAACTATATTTTTTAACATTGTAAAAAAAATTCACTGCAATTTATAATCGAGGGAGTAATATATATGTCTGCCCAAATTCAAGTACTCCTCATCAATTGAGATTGCCGGCTGCGGTCAGGGACTCAGGATACTTACTCACATTTAATGAAATTGTCCCAAACTCATAAATATGAAATGCTCCTCACCTTCGACTCTCGAATCTCTTTGCTTTTGTTCCAAAAAATACCAGAAAATGATCTGGCATCCATCTACCAAAAAGAGTTTTAGCATGAACCTTAATTACTTCCTCCATTCAGTTAATATTGACACACTTTTCAATCAAAATTTTCAAATCACATTTGACTATAAATTTCATGTAATATATAAGCAGTAATATTACGTGAGGTATCTTTGGATTACACGTAACATGTACTTATCAAATAATAAAAATTTACATGATATTAACATACATAGCAAAAGTTATTAATGATCAAACTTGCTTTGAGAAAATAGGTTAAAAAGTGTGTCATTGTAAATTGAATGGAGGGAGTACATGAAATTCAGAATTCACAGTTAATTAAGAACATAAAATTAAGAGCACGTGTGAGAGCCTGAAGATAATATTTCTCTTTCATTTAGATAGAGAAAAGTGTGCGTGTATAATCATACATAATACACATAAGTTTAAACATAATCTTTTGATAATTGAAAGTACAAATATAACCATAGACAGTTAGTGTGTGTGTAAATTCACCCTATCCAACTGTTTGAGTCCAAAATTTGTTAAAATGACAATTTTACCCTTTTAAAAAAATAATTTAAAAAAATATTATCACCCCAAATCCAAAAGCATATCCTGTTTCCACCCACCTCTTCTTCTCCTTCTGCAAAACACCCTCCAGCGGCGACCTCTTACGTCCCCTCTCCCGCGGCCCCCTCTTACGTCCCCTCTCCCGCGACCCCCTCTCCAAACCCGACGATGCTGCCCTCTTTCGCCAGCTCATGTCCGCTCTCAGCTTCTGCCACCACGCGGGGTTCGCCCATTGCGACGTCCAGGGGCGGAACCAGGGGGTGGCGAGGGGGTGCTGGTGCCACCCCTAAGATCCGGTGGCCCGGAATTTAGGTATAGCTGCCATCGGAATCCATGGCTTCCCCCCCCCCTCGAAGAGTTGTAGGGGTGGCTCCTCCGGTCTCCGGCGAAGGCGTGAGAAGAGAACTGGAGAAGAAGACATCCTTTTCTATTTTTGTGTTTCCCAACTTATCAAAACGATGTCGTTTTGATAAATGAAACGACGTCATTTCACTTGGGTGTAGGGAAAAAAGAAAACAAGAACAAGAAGCAACCAGCCATGAACCAACCCTAAATGGATCACTTGAATTCTTTGGCTGCTGCATCATCCACCATCACCATCACTTCAAAATTCAGATTGTCCGCCGCGCTCCGCCGCCGTGCTCCAGCGGTTCGGGGGGGGGGGGGGGGG
>JAULKM010141766.1:0-18211 GCA_032355605.1 Rubia tinctorum | reverse complement strand
GAAGGACTATGCGTCTCTCAACATTCGCGCTTCCGCCGCGTTGGATGGAGCCGAGGAATGCAACACCGCATTCACCGTTCCGCCCACCGTGCAACCTGATTCGGTTAAGCAGTCTAACGGGGAAATCTCGACGCTGTGCTCTTCGATTGCTTATATTGCTAACAAGCTGCAGGGGAAAGTGAGCGCATAGGTTTGCTAAAACTCGATTTGTGCGCCATGGATTTTAGTTTGGCTATATGTTGTTACCTTTTATTTTTGGTATGATTTAATGAGCTCTATGACAAGTAAATCAGTTGGGTTCGACATCCGTTTTAAAATCAGTTGGGTTCTACATCCGTTTTTCATTAGCTGCAATATCTACCTTAATATCCAATTTATTGTATTGTATAAGTTAAAATATGTAATAAATTGTGTTTGAATGTGAATATATAAGAAATATTATACTTCCTCAGCTCAGAGAAAGCTTCTTCTATTTTTGGTAACCAGTATCTGATCACGTTTGATCACCGATAAGCACTCGTCAACGGGTAGATCGAAGCACCTTCTTTAAATGAATAAGACACACTTGAAATCCTTTGAAGAACACAATTTGAACTTCAATGACACAAGACCTACTCCACGAACCAAACACCACTTGCAGGCTTTAACACAAAGAACTACGAGTTCTAAGCACTAAATCGAATATACAAAACCTAACAGTTTAAAATGCTTGAATAAGCAGCGAGTTAAAACTCAAAATATGATGTATTTGATTGATAAAAGAATGAATAAAGACGTCGAAGACCAACCCCTATTTATACTACATAGGTTCGACCTAGATAAAGACAATGAACACATGATTTGGTAAATCCTGACAGAAAGTGGAATGACTTATGACAGTTTTAAAAAGCCAAAACCACATCAAAGTAAACGTCCTAATTTAATATAAATTATGGCCGAATTCATGCTAGAAGCATTGACGAATTCTGTCTTATCTATCCTTACCAAATCTTATCTAATTTTTCCAAATCTAATTTTATCAAATCTAATCATATTTGAATTGATCTTCTAAATGCAGATATCGAATTAGGCCAACATGGTTGAGATTATCATGGGCCAAAATACAATAAAATCTAAACTAATAAAGCTGTAAACTATTGTTGAACCGACCCACTAAATGAATGTCCAGTCGATTTTTTATGACTCTTCATTAATTTTCATGACTTTAATCCTTGGAGGCAAGAGTGATTTTAATCTAACATATATCCCTTGTGATCTTCGAATCTTCATCATGAATCTTCTTTATAAATGCATTCAATGTCGTATCTCTAAATTTATTCCTTGACTTAGTCATAAGACCTGCCAAATCGCTTAGAGGATCTTAAGCATGACCTTTGAATGTTTGATCAATACTTGACATGTATTCATCTATAAAGTTATCCTTAATATTCGTATCTTATATTGTACACAAATTTGATATTTAGAACTGATAACTTTAGTCACATATACAAACGTTGTATACAAATTTGATATTAAGAACATAGATATTGCATGAATCTAACATCATCTCACGTAATAATATTGTTACTTTTCTTTTAAAAAAAATTAACCCATAATAATGCAACTCAGGGGGGAAGGGGGATTGAACCTTGGTTGCACCTAGGCGGGCACCGTGCCCTGGTCACTTGAGTTATCCCAAGTTGTTGTAATAATATTGTTACATATACACTAATTGAAGTTTATGGTCAAACATGGCTTGAGAAAATTGATTAAAAAAAAAGAAGTTTTCTCTGAGACATGGGAAGTATAAAAGGTACAATATTTAACCTTAAAATGCTTTATTTAAATTTTAGTGTTTAATTTAACAAATGTAATGTATATCTTAAAAAATAGAGTTAATTGACCATAACTTAAGGACAGATCACATGTCAAGAGATTTCCTCTAAGAATATTATATATACTAAATTGTACATTTATATGAAAAAATAAATGAGTGAAAGATACAACTCAGTTTTCATTCATTTAGTAAAATTATTGAAATTTGATAAAGAATATAATGATATTTAAAGAAATAAAATTATAAATAATTTATTTTTATTAACGTAAATAAAGTAAAACAACATTAAATGGATAATAGTCGGATGTATAAAACTTTATTAATGCCCTCGGTTGATGACAAAATGAGACTAAACCAAAGCATGAAGTCTTATTATAGTGTGTATTGGGATAAACTAAAAAGATGTCGTTTTGTAAAAGGGATGATAGTCAAACGTATAAAACGTCATGAATGCCCTCATTTGACAACAAAATGAAATGATAGCTTTGTGATAAATATTGTTTTCCTTCCATTAAGTGGTATGATTTTTTCTTCTCTCGAATTCATTTTGTTGTCCTACTCTCATTTAGAGATGGAAATGAAATGAGTGTTGGTGGAGGTCTGTCCCGCATTCACTCCAATGAGGCGGATATAAAAATTATTTTGATGGAGAAGCAGTTGGTATGGGGATGAAAATGGTACCCAGCATGGATAGAGGGCCGGGTCAGGATATTAGTTCATATCCGCCCCACCTCACTTGACAGCTATATACTTGTTAATTTAATATATAATTTATAATAATTTATCAGTAACTAATGATCATATCTTACCTATAAGATTTCCATATAAGTACTTATTATCTTTTTAATATTAAAATTAGTATAATAAAATAGATTTTAGGTGTTTATAGAGATGTGATCGGTATGGTGGGTTTAAAGTGGGTAGGAAAATCCAAGTGGGTGATGAGGCGTGAGTGCATTTAATATAAATCCTAATGGGTAGGGGTTGATTATTAATATTGAACCTACCATGGTTGATGGGACGGAGATGTTTATAAGATATTTAGGCGAGGACAGGGACCATAATCTGCCTTGCCTCGCCCCCAATATCATCCCTACATATATTCACTCTTAAATATGCCAATAATTACCAGTTATGCTATATGAAATACACACTATCAACTACAGAATAGTTTTGAATTCCCATAATGAATGATTATACTCTCACTTAACACTTTATGAATTCTAAGAAAAGCTCTTTGACTTCCCATTTGTACAGCTGAGGAAGTATCCATCTCCGTCCACTCTTGTTCTTTGTCCGCCGCTGTTCCTCCGCCGACCACTGGCTGCCACTGACCGCCGACCACCGACCACCGCCGCCCGTCTCCGGCCGCTGACGACCATCGTGGTCGCCTGAATTTGACCGAAAAGGTGATTTTTCAATCATTATCGTGCTCGTTGCCTGTCGGAATGCATGTTTGACAAATTTCTGGTAGTTGTCAATACGTGTTATTGGCTGGTAGTTCTAATATGTATTTTTTTCAAACAGGGTGGTCTGTTTGGGCGTGGGATCAACTGGGCGTGGGAAAGGGCGGGCTGGGGAATCCGACGGGAAGGGAGAGGAAAGGCTGGTGGGTTGGGCTGCTTGGGGGCCGGACGAGTGGGCAAGGGGAAGGGGCCATGGGACTCCGGCGGGAAGAGAGGGGAAAGGGGGGTGCGTTGGAGCGGTGGAGAGACATGGGTCTCCGGCAGGTGGGTTGGGCTGCTTGGGTGGCGAACGAGTGGGCTAGGGGAAGTGGGCATGAGACTTCGACGGGAAGGGAGGGGGAAAGGGGTGGATGCGGTGGAGAGACATGGGTCTCAAGCGGGTTTTGGGGGTGGGGGTGGAGGGGGAATTATGTTGTTTTTAAATTTTGTATAAATGAAAATAAATTGAATAGTCTTAATTATGTTTTTCAATTTGAAGAATTGGAGAAAAAATAGTTACATGTTTAGAAAATATTGAATGATTTGTTATGAATTTGTATTTCTATTTTCTTTTTACATTTCATCATTGATAACAGATTACTCTAAAATATATAGTTTATTGTTTATGAATTTAGGGTTTAGTTGATTTTAAAAATATAAAAATGGAATATTTCTATTATTATATAGAATGTTATAATATAAACATATATTTATTTAATTTTTGTTAAACATTGATAAAAAGTAGGCCTAAATTCTTTTAGGTGTTTTCTAATTATTAAAATGAAGTATGAACGATATAAGTTTAGTTGAGTTAAACTACTTCCAAAAATTATTGTCCAAAGTTGTTGGTGGTTTGCATTAATTATAGAATTTTAGTATCTAATTGAAAATTACATTTGTCTAATTTTATTTTACTATGCAACCGTGATTAATTTTTACGTTGGTGTATTTTATTTATGATGAACATTGACGATTCATATCTTTCATATATTTTAGATGAGCGGGGATGAAAAACTTGGTATGAAACGTCGGGCTATGCATGAAAGGGGGATCTCTGTGTCGACTAGACGTGGTGACTCTAAGGAGTCACTGATGGAGGACCATCATGTACCAATTGAAGGTGGACTACCGAGAATGTCACTCTGGGAGGGATCGCCAATAAATATATACCAGAACGATCAAATAATTGACTGGGAAACATTATTAGGGAGTACACAATCAGAATCTGGCCCACATATTGGTGGGGGTGATAGGATACCACAGGATAAGAACGACAGTCATGTTACAAGTCATGTTCATATTCCTACTAGTGACGGAGGTGGGATAGGAGTTCAGGTGGAGGTTGAGTTGTCAGTACAACCTGGCCGAAGAGGTAGACTAAGGAACATGAATCGAGGTGGTCGATTTGCCTTGTCTTCAGGTGGCTCGACCAACACTGGTCCGCCTCAGACTGACAGGGATGATAGGTACAAGAGAAAGTGTTGTAGATATGAATCATAGCTTGTGCGTAGGCCAATGGATGGTGTCCTGGTTGATGGGGGAAATCATACCTAGCTTCGGAGGCCATGTTACGATTGATGTATGAAATCGTAAAGAACATGGTGTGCTGAGATGCCAGAACTGTGTCACTTTTTGCCAGCGGCTTACCAATTTACTACAGGAATGTAGTCCTACAGTTGTTGAAAGGATATGTGCGAGTGGGTTGTCGCACCTCCCGGCCTTCATGTACAAGTACCTTGACATGACCTTGATATATGCTTTTGTTGAGAGGTGGCAGCCAAACATGAACTCATTCCACATGCCTTTTGGGTATATGTCAATTTTGTTGCAAGATGTTAATATGATTCTCGTGATCCCCATTGAAGGTCCTGCTGTAGCCATCTCTAGTTCTGTATCGGTAGAGTCTGTTCAGGAAACGTCTGCGGAATTGTTTGGGAAAGATGCGGAGTCCTTCGTGCGAGAAGATTGGACCAGGGGAAATATTGATGGCAACGCAATGTTGGATAGGTGAGTAGTTAAATTTTGTCCTTATTTGATTGATATACCTTTTTATTTTAAAAAAACTAATAATTATAAAATTAATTTTATATACATTTCATGACATTTCATGACATTAAATTATTTGTTTATTTTATGATCACAAGGTGTGTAGCTGCGGGGCAGAGTGATAACTACCAGTACATCTGCTACATGCTGACCCTTTTTCCCTCCACTCTGTTTGTTGATAAGACCGAAAATAAGATTAAGGCCAACTTGCTACCTGTAGTTGATTCTAAGTTATACTGGGGCTCTGCCACCTTAGCCTATTTGTATCAGCAGTTAGGGATTGCATCTAGAAGCAAGGCCCGTTGGTTGGGCGGATGTTACACACTGCTGCAAGCATGGATTTACAAGTATTTTCCTATGTTTCGGCCGGAGTTGAGAACATCAGCTCCATCTAATGAAGGTCAAGCCGGACGATGGAAAATTAGAGAGAAGATGGGGAAGGATCTTCAGCGTGTGGTGACCTATAGGTGCAAAATATATGGTTTACATGCTCAAGGGGTATGATCTCGTTTCTCTAAAATGATTGTAGAACTTATGATTTCCAACTTTTTTACCACTTTAATTTTTTGTACCAATTATAGGTTGACTGGCGGCCATATGGAAATGATGTGCCCAAATACCATCAAAGGAGGACTCACTTTCGTGGTGTGATTCGATACCTTGATGCAAGGGAGGCGTACATGCCTGAGCAGGTGATGTGCCAGTTTGGTTTTGTTCAGAGTAAACCATTCCTAACTGTGCTCGGGTCTGATTCCTGTGAAAGGCTAACAGATCCTTCGGGTTATTTAGTGAGCTACTCTCCTGGACTACAACAGTTCATCCGGGATAGTTTTCTCACATGGAATGGTGGTGAGTTATCCCAGATTCCCCTTGCAACCATTCCAGGTGAATGTACCGTTGGATACGAGGATTGGTTCTTGACTCATTCTCACCCTTTACTCACAAACCCTGATCATGATGGGACTGGACGCACAACCAATACTCCTTATCTTGATTCAATGGTAAGTTAGTCAATGTTATTGTATGTCTAATCTATTCTAATTCTATATATCTCTTATTAAATTCGATAACTAGTAATTCATGGACCATATATTGGCCGAGTTGATGAGGGATTTGGAGCCATTTGCGACGACAGACATTGAGGAAGTCCAACCTGAAATCGCGCAACAGTTTTTTTCTACCTGGATATTTCATCGCGATGGGTATCAGTGACACCACGGTGATGATCATATGGAATAGGAGATTGTAATATTCTCTGATGTTATTGGTTTTTTTTTGGTTTTTTATGTACTTCACAGTCTTTCATGGAGATTCAGTATAGATATCATATGTAAGATTAATTCTTATGCGACCTTGGCCTATTTGTCTTATGTTTAATTGCAATGACTTTTGTTTTCACCTGATAACTCATGTAACCCTAAACATCCAGCACATAAAATAATATTTCGTCAAATATCCATTGATAGAAAAAATGTGAATATTAAAGTCCATGATGTTTATAAAACCAAAAAAGTAATGATGAATCAAGGTTGTTCGTAAGCCTTCTTCCAAGCCACCGTTCTTTTGCGAAAGGGTAATTGTGAACCAACAACATCCAAATTTTTGCAAACCGTCAATTGATAGGACACAAGGGGAATTGGAAAGTTTTCTTTGAGAAGGATCCTAAAAATGGCTAGCACTCCGTACATACACGATGTGCAACTCCCTCCTCGTTCCATCCTCACCCCGTTAGCCCTCAGTGGTAAAATGGTACAACAATGGCTTGCAGACCCATTAGGGATGATGTAGTATAAAACTACTGTTGTGTTGTAGTATGTGGAAAATGGAAACATATCCACAATTACGTGAAACCAGTGTTCAGGTCCACATGGTCCTTTGGAATGTTTTATACGGTTCCTGGCCAATTCAATTTCATGTTGTGAACCGTAGATGTTAACATAATCAGGCCAGTGAGCCGATAACTCATTGAATACCGCCTGATGCACTCCAGACCATTCTTCCTCGCCTTTTACATGAAAGAAATCGGTGACACACCAGAACCCATAATTTCCATCAGACACCACATCGTTCCAGCCTCTATATAATGCCTAATGATATGAGAAACACTCTCGAGATAGGGGAACGTCGCTGCGGGAGTAACATTTTATCAGAAGAAGAGATGTTTCTATACATAGTGATTATATATGAATGTGAAATTACTACCAACATATGGAAATAGTTATAAGTTTTACGGTGTCCGCTCCCCTGCCCTGCTGAACCTCAACCAGGAGACCTTGAACTGCGCCCGCTAGGAGATTTCCCATACCGTTTACTAACATGCTCGTGGTAGCTTGGAGCCCGCCTAGTATATTTTGACCATGGAACTTGCTCGCTCGATCTACCACGAGTGCTCGCAACATTATCCTGCTCTTGAATGCCGAAGTTCTCCATATGTAACTAATCCTCTATGAAGCTTGCAACCCTGCGATGAATCGATGGGTCCCCGCCGACCAACTTCTCTAATTGACTGTTCAAGGTTGCTTGGTCTTGATCATCCCTGGAAATGTTTCTCAGTGTGTGCAACCTTTCACCAAATACCAGTGTCTTAAACAACGGGTGAATGTCGTCCAAGTACAAGACGAGGCCGTCATCAATTGCTCTCTGCATTGCGCACACACACGGTATTCCATGCTTTGAATGGAGTACGTAACCACAATAAGCATATACTTGTGCTTCAATTTTTTCAATCCTTGCTTGCTCGTCTGTCAATTTATCTATGTAGTGTTTTGAAACATTATTGAGTAGGTTATTGAACAGGGATCTACGGTGTAATCGACCCGTACACATCCTTGATTTTTGAGGTATCCTTCAACTTCATAACCTGGGCGGTAATGTGCAGGTGGACACGCCTCCATATTGTGTCAAGGGAACCAGTAAAAGTTTGTAACCACGATTTTAGTGCCGAATGTGCATTTTCCACATGACATGTTGTCGTGTCCTCAAAATAAAGCACTCCATTTGTTCATGCCCGAATGAACTTCTCCCTATGGGGGTTGAGCCATGTTGTTTCAATGCCGTTTCAGAAGCTTCAATTGTCGAGGCATTGCAAACCAGTGACCATGATCCATTTTTAAAGAATGCCCCGTTCCTCTTACTCCCTATTAACATGGTAACACGTGCCTCGACATCCTTGTTAATATGGAAAGTACAAAGAATATGTTTCGATTCTGGAAACACAACCCTTATCGGCCTAATCAATCCCAGCTCACGATCTGTAACTATCAACTCAGGGAAAGGTCTATCAACAAGCAAGCTTCTCAGTAACCGTAACACCCAATCATAATTATCAGTTGTTTCTTCGATGACTATGGCATAGGTGATTAGGAAATTTATATCACACAAGGACATGCCAACCATCTCAATGAAGGGCATGAAGTATTGATTTGTCTTGTATGTTGAATCGATGGCCACGATATATGGGTAAGTAAGAAATGCAAGAACAGCTTCAGGATGAGCCAAGAATATATGAGTCTACCGCCAGGGCCTGCAAGCTAACTTATAACATAACCTTCTGAGGTAGCTAAGTTCAAGTAGTTATCAGCCGTATTGCATCCACCACGCCTTTCCCTACTGTTAGATGATATCTCATTATATACGTGCTTAATTGTGTGATGCAGGTCTGGAAATGAAGTACGAACTTTCACATTGATGTGCATAGGTGCTATTTCGGCATCCTTCAAATCTCTTATGATTTGTTTGGCTTCAGCATAAAGCCTGCTACTCTGCCTATTCCCCTCCTCGTATACTGAGAACTGGTGGTTATGTGTTCCTCGTCGAGGATCCTTGCATGGTTTGATGATCCACCCCTCCTCCGTAATACTCTCTTGCAAAACAATCATAAAGAGACAACCACAACTTCTTGTACTTGTGTTACTGCTTCTGGCAACATTTGAATTGCTTGCACCAATAGCCTTAGCAGTACGACCTCGATTGCATATACAATATATCATTAGGGGCCCATTTCTATTTTGCTTGGCCGATAACATAACGATTTCAAACCCAACTTGAAGGACAGTCTGTTGGAGATAACAGTATGTTTCATTCTTCCTTGGAAACACCACCAAAGTCGCAAATGTTGGGTAATAATTTTCGCCAGTAACTGCCTCATATGCTTCAACGTTCTCCTAAGAATATTATACATCATATAATTATTACTAAATAAAAAATCAAAGTAAAAAAATTAAGAATATCTGACACGTGTTTACGGTTTATTCTCGTAAATTCTTTACTGATGTCATAGTCACTAACATAAATTAAATTTGTAAATGTTATATTCACTAACATAGAATAATTTAACTTACATCCAACTACTAATGACATAATCTAGTACCACATTATATATCTACTTTTTATACATCATTCTAATAAGTTATAAGAGCCACCTGCACATGTATATAACTTGTTTTTGTAAGTTCTTTATTTCAACAAAATTTAATATAGATATAAAACATATTAACTGGTATAAAATAAATTGAACTTAATTTCAACATCAAGTGATATTATGACTATAAATTAAGTGACATCAAATGACATTTTAAATATTGTCTATGCATCATTCTTATAACTATGAATTAAGAATTATTATGATAATAACGTCCATATATTTAAATTCCATATATACTGTAAACAACATCTAAATATGAACATGAAATGTTTTTTCATCTAAAAATAATAAATTATTTTAAAAACTATTAATAAACTAAACAAATACACAACTAAAAAACAATTTAATTAAAAAAGATACCTTTGGAGCCATGGAGTTTCCAAAGCTTAAATTCAAATCAAAAGAACCATTTTTTCCTACCCAGTCACATTTTCTTACAGTCTTCTTTATAGGGGAAAATATTACTGCTGCAAAATAGTGTGGCTTTCATCTGTGGTTCTCATCAACCCAATTGAGAGCCACAAGGCAAAAAACCAAATGAGAGCCGTTAGATGAAAACCATTGGATGAGAGTCATTCCATGAGAGTCATATGATGATAACCATAAGCACAAAATTTACGGCGAGAGCCGGCCGATGAGAGCCACAAGAACAAAATTTCGGGTGAGAACCATGCGATAAGAGCCACAAGAGAAAATTTTCCAGTGAGAACCATGCGGTGAGAGAAATGTGATGAGTGTCATGTGATGAAAGTCATGTGATGAGAACCATCGACCATCGGAGCTTTCCGAAGTTTACCCGGAAATTGGCCGGAACCGATGCCGGAAATTGACTCGGCCGGAAACTTGACGGACTTTTGCCAGAATTTGACCGGCCACCACCTTCAACCGCCGGTCCTCCGCCGGCATCCGCCACCCTACCACAACTAATAAATCACATTTTTAAAACTTAAATTTAAAATATATTATGTGTTTTTTAGATTTATTTTATTTTTTAATGCATTATGTATTTAAAAAGTATAAATACAGCATGTATATAGTAAAATACAGGTCGTGATATAGTAATCCACTAATATACTGAAGCTCTAACTTTACAACTAAGATTGGAGGTAACAACTCAAAAGTAGACCAGAAACTTCGAGATTGAATGCGACTCTCAAGTTTTTGTGAAGATTATCTACAAAGAGCTCCCAGCACCATGGAATTGCATGTATGAGATAAGAGAAATATGGAGCAAGATAAAGATCATGTAAATATTTTGTTATCTTATGCAGGTCTTCCAAAAGCATCAAGGGAGTGATCAAGCTCAATGCAGTATCGCTACCTTATGTTCGACCATTAGTTTTTTGACAATCTGTTTCATGATTGTATAATCTTTGAACTTCTTCTCAATGTGTGTTGTAAGGATTTTGTGTTCAAAGCCTGAGGCTTTTTCCACGTTTAAGGAATTAGTGATTCATTAGTGGTAGAAATGTTAGATTTTTGTAAAATAGGTGAATCATTGTTTCAAAACACTCAGAGGTAAGGTATTAAGTTACCCTCTTATTAAATTCTTATTTTTATTTTTGATACACGGATAGGGGTTCACAAAATACCCACCATAACATGTGTTATTTCTATAAAAAAAACTAAATATTATATAGTGTGAGTGATAGTGGTCCGTCACCATAAGCAAATAAAATCCATTAGCATCCCTACACATTGATTACCATAATACTATTTTTGAGTTAATTGATAAAATAACCTCATATTTTGCATGAAGGTGCCAAAATAATCCCCAATTGTTCGAAAGTGCCAAAATAACTCAGGATCCATCTAACTTTTTTGTCAATGACGTTTTTGGTCGGAAATAAAGGAAAAGACCAATTTGCCCTTCTAACTAAAAACAACCAGTCTATAAAATGTCTGATTTACCCTTGATCATTTCATATACATATATATATATATATATAACTACCACAGAGACCCCCATCTAGCACTAATTTTTTGGCACCGATTTTTGAAAACCGGTGTCCCAAATAAATTAGCACCGGTTTTTTGAAAATCGGTGCTACATTAGCACCGGTTTTATAAATTAGCACGTTTTTTTGAATTTTTATTGAATTTTATGGTTGGAAAATTTAATTTTAAAAATATTTTGCACCGTTTTGTTTTTTGAAAACTTGTGTTAATTTTTTAAAAAAGAAGTGCTTATTTAGCACCGATTTTCAAAAAACCGGTGTTAATTAAAAAAAACCGATGCTAAATATTTAAAAAGTTCAATCTTCCTGGCAAAAATTTCCAAAAGTTTGCCTAAATTTAATTTTTTTGCCAAAAATTTCATGCTATGGGCTCAACCGCTCTAAGCTAAATATTTTTAAAATTCAATCTTCCCACTGAAAATTTCAAAAAATTTACCAAAAATTTCAAATTGTTTTGCCAAAACATTTCATGGGCGCAGCCGCTCTAAACTAAATATTTTTTAAAATTCAATCTTCCCGTAAAAAAATTTAAAATTTTTTTAAAAAAATCAAAACAAATTGCCAAAAACTTTTACAATTTTTGCTAAAAATATTATGAGATTCGCGCAGGTTTACGTAGCCGCTCTAAGCTAAATGAATTTTTTCTTTACTTTCAAAATCGTTCACTTCTTTTGTTGATTTTAACTATAACTAGTTTGACTTAAATTAATCAACAATCAACCATTATTGACATAATATAAATAAAAATTTAATTGTTTTAATAATAAAAAATCATGTATTTTGGAGCAATGGATAATGGGGAAACACAATTTTAGGCCACAGTGTAATTTTTCAAAATTGTGTACAAGTAATCAATGTTGACTTTCGAGGTCCTTCCATTCTCCCATACATGCCCAAATCGCAAAGTCGCAATTGTATATTATTCAATTAAATTTTGGTGTAGCCAATTTCATGATTCGACAATTCCAAATTTCTTGGAGGGAGCTAAGTGCAAAAAGTAAAAACTTTACTCGTAACTCCAAATTGAAATCCGCTTGAACATGGTCCTTCCCTATACACCCCCATTTTATTTTACAAATTCAGGCTTCATGTTGAATTTGGTCGTGTCGGGTGCGGGTTCGGGTCAATATTTCTCGGGTCAGATTCGGGTTTCGGGTTGAGTTCGGTCGTGTCGGGTTCTCAGATCGTGCCAGAGATTGACAGCACTAAATGTAAACCTAATTATTACGATTATAGAAATAATATTTTTACTAAACTATATCAAATATTTTGATTATAGAAATAATTATTACGATTGAATATATTATTATTTATATGCTCAAAATTAGATTAACTATGTCCGTTATTTTTCTAGTTGATTATTGATTGAGTTATATATGTTTATTTTTCAGGTTGAATTGATTACGAGTCAGAATGAATCAGGTTCAAGTTTAAACGTATTCCGATTGAATCTTGTTTGGGTCAAAATAAGATTGTTAGGTTGATTTGGTCGTGTCGGGTTAGGGTCCAGATTATCATGTCAGAATTGGGTTTCAGGTTGAGTTCGGGTCGGGTCGGGTTCTGATTTGGACCCATTATATCAGGTTAGAATTGGGGTTCAGGTTGAGTTTGGGTCGAGTTAGGTTCGGGTTCGGGTTGGGTCAATATTTTACAGATCAGGATCAGGTTCGGGTTGAGTTCGGTCGAGTCGATTCGGGTCGGGTCAGAAATTGACAGCTATAGTTACAGTAGCTCATATTTGTAGTAGGGCTAGTTTATGGAGTTTCTACGAAGGCAAGAGAAGTAACACAATGACTCTTTTATTCTTTACCCATTATTCTTGTGTTTTCTCTTGCATTGAGAATAATGCAACCTTTAAGTATTGGGGAGGGATGATACTTCCTAGTATCTATGTTGTATATACCATTATTTAGATCTTTGTTTCTTTTTTAAAAAGAGACAAAAAAATCCTAGGATAAGTAAAAAAATCTAAGAGGGTGGCTTAGGTAAAAACAGGTAAGGCTGACAGGTACTAGGGTGTGTTTGGCGGTGTTGTGCTTATAAGCAAACCTGAATTATTTTGTAAGTTGAGTGAGACATGCATAGGATTTCCCCCAAAAAATAGCCTCCACTTTTTTAAAAGTAATACTTTTTAGCACATTACAAAACCGTTAAAAGTTCTCAGCTAATAAGCAAAGAAATTTAAAGCCTTGTCAAACAAAAAAGAATTGTTAGGTGAAAACCTGAAAGAGTACCTAAGGCGAATGAGAGAAAACAAAGAAAATATCTTTAGGACTTGTTCTGTGTTTAGCATGATCACATTCACTTCATAGGTGTTGTTTAGCTTATTGATTAGATGTTGTGATTTTTAGTTTCATATCTCTTTATACTTCTTAGACCTTTGAGTATGATATTTCATGATTAGTTTTATTTTTCTTACTCAAGGACAAGGGAGGTTTAAATAAGGAGAATTTGATATTCCTTATTTTGTATAGTATAGCTAGTATTTATTAGCATACACATAGAGGTTTTGTAAGACACATTTTATACGTAATTTCATAATCTGGAGCTAAGCCAAAGAAATATAAGGATTTAAAAATGATTGAATAATTTAAAAGTTAAAGATGAAGATCGGTGGCCAAATCATGGAACATGAAGGAAAACACCGCGACCGTGGGACGGGCTGCAGAAGTCTGCCCTAGCTACAGTAGTAGTCGCCCTGGTCATGGCAACTTGACGGAGTAAGAGAATTTTCTGGCTTAAAAAATACGCTAGCGCGATGGTTCTCACCACACATGTGGCAGGCCACTCAGATTTCTTTGCCTGGCTTTTATTTTCTTTTCCTATTTTAGGCAAAAATTCCGCTCATGGCTGATTTTATTACCTTTTCTTGTTTTTGGTAGAATTATATTTTAATTAGGATATTTTCTTGTATTCCTTTTCTAATTGATATTTTCAAGTATTTTATCTTAGAAATAGTCAAAGAATTATATCAATTCATAATGATGTTTACAAGAATACATTATTTCATATTTGCTTTGGTTTTGTTACGAAGAGCCAAAATTTTAGTTTCATTTGACGATTGAAGTCATTGCGGATCCCGTTATGAGACTCTAAACTCTTTTCTTTATTCCTATTTTTTAAAATTATCTTGTTCTTGAATTTGTTGGATTGTGCACTACTGCAAGACAGAGTCATAGGAACTGGTAATTCATCGCAAGAGCACTGGTAATACGGGCCCTTGGCATACCAGTGTTTAAGTGACCCGATTTTGGAACGTAGTTCCGTGCATTGGTAAATGATACCGGTGCTAATTATTATAAGCACTGGTAAATGATACCGATGCTTATCATTTGACTACCGGTGCACAAATTCTTGCATTGATAAGATATGAATTATACCGATGCATGAAACTAACGGGGGTAATCATCCAGTGCGAGAATTTGTGCACCGATATGTTAACATTTATCTCGTTGCTCATTAAGTTCAACTCCAGTATCGAATATCATGTTGGTGCCTATCTTAATCTTGTATCAGCTCGTATAATGGAATCGGAATTCCAATTTTTAGCACCAACATGTCAGGTATGTTGCCGGTGCTTATTTATTGGTAGCACAACTATGTAAATATGACATGTTTCTTTGTAATCTGGCACCGGTTTAGATTAGTCATGTTTATACTGGTTCTAGTTATAAATAAAATTTAAAATGGATATTTTGAATATTTATGCCCCATCCGGGATCAAATCCGGAGAAAATGGTTTCAGTAAACCTCACAAAGCATACCAAAGAGTACATTCGCAATATATATATATATATATATATATATATATATATATATATATATTAAACCCCAAATAAAAATAATGAGAGCAAAAACATGACGGTCAATCAAATCCTCCCATCACTCATCCAAATTTCAAATCTTACACCAATCAACCAATTACACCTTTTGGGTAGACATTGATCCATGCCTCGCACCATTTCTCGGCGACTTCTTGAAGTTTATAGGTATTTTATGCCCCGCACCGATTCGGAAAAACCTTTGATTTTCTTAAATGTTAGGAAGTAGGCAAAAGTACTTAATTTGAAGGCAAAACGTTGGTGTTTTTAGTGGGTAACATAAGGTAAGATACTTACGTCCAGGATATATTTTGAAGAAGTCTTTAGCACAAGTTGTTCAAGGAATATCATGACATAATACCCCCATTCCCAACAACTTCCTTGTTTTCGGTGATAAGAGAAAATAGCAGTTGTCAAGTTATGTCATTGTATAGAGTATAGTGCCAAAAGAACTCTAACTTGCTTAAAAGTGCCAATATAACCCTGCGAAACCAGAAAGTGTCAAAATAACCCAAATTTTATGATGTATGTGTCTATATACCCTAGGATGCATTGACTTTTATTGTGGATGAGAATTTTGACCACAAATAAAGGAAATGATAACTGTATCCCTGGATTAAAAAAATTTAGAAAGAAAATAATTAAAAAGGCCAATTTAACCCTTCTTCATTCTTCTTCTTTCTTCAGGCAGAGCAAATTGCAAGGTCGGAACAAGTCATCCCCGTCCAACAAAATGGGTCATCCGGTGGTCTGAGTAGGCTGCACCTCCACCAGGAATTACTTTGTCATGCTCTTTGCCTACTGCTCCTCCCCCAGAATCCTCTCCAATATTGTTTTCCTCCTTATGAACTTGATTTATCTTCGGGATACTTAATGGTACCCGAAACACTGGAAAATTGGGTCGCTCAGATTAGTTGACAAATGGGTTGTTTAGGTTTAATGGTGGTTGAGGGTAATGAAGAATCGGCAGTGAGGGTTTAATGGTGGCTGGTGGAGATGCAGGAGATTTAATGGTGGCGTAGGCAGGACAAGTAATGGTGGCGTAGGCGTGAAAAGTAATAGTGGCAGAGGGTGATGGAGAATTGGAAAGAGAAGTGGCATTGTGGGTTTGGCGACAGTGAGGTGAGGGTTTGGCGGAAGTTGTTGTGGAGGTGGTGGTAGGGGAGGGTGGAGAGTGGTGGTGGCTAGCAACGAGAGAGGGTGGTGAGTGGATGGTGGCAGAGGAGGTGCTGGCGGAGGGTTTGGAAGTTGGTGGTGGCGTAGGTTGTAATTGGGAAAGTGGCGGGTGGTGGTTGCTGGCGGTGGGAGATAGTGGCGGGTTGGGGTTGCGGTGGCAATAGGAGAGATAAAATTGGGGAAAATGAAGCTGAAATGTCTGAGGGTAAATTTATTTTTTTGGTTCGATGCCAGAATGTGGTCGAAAGGTTATACTCACACAATTCATCATATTGTTAGGGTTAGTTTGGAACTTTATGGTTTTACAGGGTTATATTGGCACTTTCATCCTAAATTAGGGTTATAAAAGCATTTAACCTCATTATATATAACACAAAAATTATTTAGTACTTGTAAAACCTTGTCAAGGGATATAGAGATTTACATCAATGTTTGTTATTTACCAAGTAAAATCATTCGATGGTTCTTTCTTCCTCTTCTCTCTCATATTTACGAGCAACCCTTCAGATATAATATATTGAAATATTAGGAACAATGATATGACCAGAAAAATTATTAATAATGGAATGGGTTAAAATACCTGGAAATCACTTGGTTTTCGATGTGATGGGTGAGTTTTATTCCATAGATCAACGTGTCCAAGATGAAAACATCATTAGTACTGGGACAAATGACAATGAGGACCAATATTCCCTGCGTTGAAATTTTACAAATTATTAAGTTGGAAATTTGTAAAAGAGGTTGTATTGGTATAAGAAAAAAATTGTGTGTTACTTTTTGATGTAGGATATCAAATACATATATGTTTCACATGAAGTCATCGTCTTCCGAATGAGGTTAACTCGTTGATTTATTTCATTCTCATTAAAACCTTGGACGAGCCTTTATGTATTTAAGGAACTGAATTGAATTTGACCCATGTTCATGTCTAATGCTTTATCACATAGGTCTCTGTTATAACGGGAAGATATAGTTGTTACAATACTTGAATTATAAAAATTGAAACATCTTAAATCTCAAACTTACCCCATCCACAAATTTATTTGACTATTTGAGATCTTGTCATACCATGAAAATTCTCAAGCTTGCTTGTGAACTCCAACATTTGCTCGATGTCTAGTCCACATCTATGAGTTCTGGAAAATGCAAATTTTGGAAACTCGAAGAAATACATAATCGTGCTATTATTCTGCACTTCCTTCACAACATCGTTGCAATATTTGATCAACCCCTTCATCATTGGATAGTCCTTCAAAGAGCGCTTGTTTACAATCTGCATTTACAATGTACAAAAAAATTAACCAAATGAGACTAATTGTATTAAGTGAATCCAAACGAGGACGAAACTTTTCGAACACGGAGGGAATGATATGAATTAGAAAATGTCATTTATTATATTTTTATTGGTTTAGTATTTTTTAGGAGTTAACACTATAATCTTTTTTCCACTGGGTTTTTTAATGAGGTAGTGTGCTCATATTTAGAATTATTTTTAAATGATGTAATTTAGGAGTTATGATTTGATT
>JAULKM010141757.1:0-18212 GCA_032355605.1 Rubia tinctorum | reverse complement strand
ACATTTTATAATTAGTGAGACTAATAAGTTCATTTGATATTTACTTTTATTTATTGCAATGAGATACATATAATTATTATAGCTTTTTAAAATGAATCTCTAACATATAAATAATTAATTTTTAAATAATTTGAATGAAATACTATAAAAATAATTAAATTTTATTGTATTCAATATTTAATGATTTCTAATCATCTCATATAGTTTTTCTATGATGACTAAATTTTAAATAAAATTATCTGTTTTTAATTTAAATGTAAGACACAACATGTACATAAAACTTAATGCCAATATTTTAATTAATAATACCGCTCAACGCACAGTGATACTCCATTAGTTTGGTATAGAAAGAGAACTGCATAATTCAACCGTCAATCACAAATGTTTTAAATGTAGGTTTCCTCACTTATAAATGTCTGATTCTTACGTGGAATTCGAGTAATCATGAAACACAGATTTTTAAAATTTTAATTTTAGTAAGATAGATGGAATTCTAGTTATAATATTTCAATGTAATTTTATTAATATATATTTCATTTAATTACAGAAAATGTGCATTCATAAGCTTACTATTTTACTAAGCTATAATTGCCAACAGTGCAACGTAAATGGAAAACGAGAAAGCCAACACTTTTGTGATGAATATATCAATTTAGCGTGAAAACATTACACACAAATAAAATATTCAACGTGCAATGTAATGATACTAAATGTGTGTCAAACAATATCATAAGTTCACATGTTTAAATATAGTTAATGCATGATTAAAATTGCACAAAGTATTATTTTATCCAGCCTAAACTTTAGGCAGAGTCTGCTATGCAATTAATATAAATCTTAATTTTGTGATGGTTTTTTTTTATAAATATGCTGATATATTTAGGAACTTATTGTGCAATTATCTAAACACTATATATATCACAATTCCTCTGGCTGAATTCCCCATTCTTCTTCTTCTCTAATGACCATATTACTGTATAACGGTCTCACATCCGGAACAGTGCGCGCCATGGCGGCTCCGCCATGGACAAACACAAAGCCGTCATTCGCCGAGACCCTAATGCAACCAAATCCCACCACCGACTCCATAGACCTTCATCTGCATTACAACTATAAGGGAGAGGTGGCAGTTCTCTACCTGGAGGAGGAAATCGATATGCTAGAGCTGCCGCATGCCAAAGCACTAATCGAAAAATTCAGTCGAGACAGACCCACGATGGACTTCATCCGCCAACAATGCCGAACAATAGGGTTCAAAGGAGAGACGCAAATCGCTGCAATGGATGGACGACATGTACGAATTACATTCGATTTGGACGAGGATTATCACTGATGCTGGCTGAAAAGGACCTGGTCTCTGGGAGGACACATCATGAGAGTTCTTAAATGGACAAAGCAGTTCGACTACGATGAAGAATCCTCCCTGACTCCGTTCTGGCTTTCGGTTGAATTCCCGCCGGTACATTTCTTCCACCCTTATGTTCTTAATCATATTTGAAGGGATAGCAACTACTTCAACACAGTCAGATGATAATCATGAAGGCTCGGATGACAGGGAGGACATGGACCACAAGGAAGAATCAAAGGGTTACAAAACAGCACCCTCTTCTCCCCATAGGAAGACACCATCTGCAGTCTTCATTGATGACACTCTATGTTCAAGACTCAATGACACACCAGATGCTCTAAACCTAAACCTATCTCATTTGACTTGGAATGTTTCCAAGCCATCCACTAATAATCAACATCTTATTTTGCAGGTCCTCCCAATTCAGACTCAAACTGTGCAACAAAAGCCTACAACTGACAGTTTAGAGGAAGCTCAGGACATGGATAAGGATGAGGAGGTGATATCAATTGCTGCTAATGATTATGATGAGGAGGTGAGAGAATCCATAGCCCTTCCCAAGAGAAGTTCCAGGTTAGCCAAAAAAACAAAAATGGTTAATATGGTTAATAGTCAACCTTTTTTAATGTTTTGGAATGTGAGAGGAATAGGAACTTCTGTGACAAGGCTTAAACGACTTTCTGCAAAAATTCAAAATCGATATGTTGGCCATTATTGACCCTAAAGGTAGACTTGAAACCAGAATAGGATATCAGAGGAAATTGTGCTTCAGGTATTGCATAAATACAAATCATCAAAAAATATGGATATTTTTCTCTCATAGGGTCTTAGTAAATCTGGTTAAGGAGCATGAATACTTTGTTATGCTGACTATTACTGATAAGCAGAATGATAACTGTTGATGTTTATGTCATCTACTCCACCCAAACTACATCTGATAGGTTAAAATTATATGATCAAATTAAGTTAACTCCTTTTCAAGGTAATACAATTCTAGGAGATGACTTCAATGTTATTAGGGACTTATCAGAATACTCAGGGTCTAGTTTTCCAGAAATGAATACAATAAGGGACTGACCTTAATTTAATTGAGATCACCACCTCTGGAAATCCCTATACATGGAGTAATAATAGAGCTGTTAGACCAACATCAAATAAGTTAGATAGGGTATTAGTTAACCAAACGTTTTTAGAGAATTTTGACCAATCCTCGGTTCAAGTCCTAAATAGGACAACTTCTGACCATGCACATCTCTATCTTCAAATCAGGAATGATATTACAACATATCCTAGACCATTTAGGTTTTAGGAAATGTGGTTCAATAGGAAAGACTTTTTGAAACTAATAAAGGATAGCTGGATTAAACCAATAGAGGCACAAGGGCAGTTAAGGTTGGCTTTAAAATGGAAGAGACTTAAGGAGGTAATAAAATCCTGGAACAAAAATGTTTTTGGTAACATAAGAGACAATATTAAGAATTCTGAGTCTATGGTAGCCTCCCTAGAGGAGAAATATGACATAACACATTCAACTAATGACAGAATGGAACTAAATAAGGCTACAGTTTTTTGACTAGATCAATACTAGAGGAAAACATCTTCTTAAAACAGAGAACAAAGGAAAAGTGGCTCAAAGACGGCGATCTTAATACAGATTACTTTCATAGAGCCATAAATGAAAATAAATCAAGGTTGGCAATCTTAAAAATAAAATACTCTAGTAAGACATGGATTCAAGGTAAAAAAGAAATAGGAGAATCAGCAGTCAATTTTTTCAGAGATTTGATGACTGATGAAAACACAGACTCAGAAGGCACAAACCTACCCTTCCTTCTCCAGGAAATTAAATCAGTTATAAGTTCACTTCAGAACCATGAATTGCTTAGGTGTGTAACTCTAGAAGAGATTAGGAATGTTGTTTACAATCTTGACCCTACTGCTGCTCCGGGACTTGATGGATTCACTGGACAATTCTATAGAAAGGAATGGCATATTATTCACACATATATGCTATATGCTATAAGGGAATACCAGATAGGGGTTCCAATTCCCAGAGCTGTTGCCAGCTCTTTCATAGCCTTGATCCCAAAAACCCAAACACCAACTACCTTTTCAGACTTCAGGCCCATTAATCTATCAAATTTCACAAACAAAATTATGGCAAAGGTGGTAGCAGAGAGGTTAAAACCATTAATGGGACAACTCATTTCTGAAGAACAGTCAGCCTTCATCACAGGTAGGGACATAACTGATAATATCCTGTTGATGAAGGAGGTCATTAAACTTCTTGATAGGAAAAATGAATCTCTTAATCTGATTGTAAAACTAGATATGATGAAAGCATTTGATAGGGTCTCTTGGGAAGCTTTAAACTCATTACTGTTGAAATTGGGGTTTCATGGAAGCTTTGTTAAGATTATCATGAATAATCTAAATGCAGCTTGGTTTTCAGTTTCGATAAATGGAATCCCACATGGTTTTTAAAACCTTCTAGAGGGCTAAAACAGGGGAATCCACCGTCTCCCTTTCTGTTTAACATTCTTACTGAGTTACTAACTCTAAATCTGAGAAAACAGTTTGAGGTGGGGAATCTGAAACATTTTAAGACTCCACTTAACACTAAAACCCTTTCCCAGATATCATTTGCGGATGATACTGTAATTTTCATTTCAGGAACTGTTAAAACACTTAGAAATTTAATGATATTCATTGACATCTACCAGAGAGCAACGGGTCAAAAGGTAAATTTTAGTAAAAGCTCATTCTATTCAGGGAAGTTGTTTGCAAGGAAAAAGGTAGAAATCCTTAGGATAACGGGTATCAAGCAGGGAACAGTCCCCTTCTCACATTTGGGAGTTCAAATCTTTAAGGGAAGAAAGTTAAACAGGTATTTCAATGGCCTAATTGATAGGGTAGCAAATAAGTTGGAGAATTGGAAGAATAACTGGATGTCTGCAGAGGGGAAACTAACATTAATCAAACATGTCCTCAGTGTCATACCTCAACACTCATGGGCAGTCACAGCCCCAACAGCTCACACAATTGATAAAATAGAGAGCTTAATGAGCAACTTTTTCTGGGGAGAAAAAGACGAGGGAAATAGGAGGCACTGGATTTCATTGGAGAGAATGTGCTTTCCAACTCAGGAAAATGGAATAGGTATTAGGGACTTTACTACTTCAGTACATTCATTCTCAACTAAAATATGGTGAAAGTTGCAACAGGGAATCTCCCCATGGTCTAAGTTTATGTGGTCTTTACCTCCTACCTATAGAACTTCTGAGACCTGAGATAGATATAGAGCTGTAGATTCCTTCTCTGAACTTAACTCAAGGGTTCTCATTGCAAATGGTGAGGCAAATTTTTGGATAGCAAACTGGCTAGGCACAGGATGCCTATTGAATTCGTGGCCACAACGGGTACAAGTTCCTCTTCCTTTCCTACAGATTAAGGACTTCCAGGTAAGCAAAAATGAATTCATTCCTCTTTTATCGGAGCATTTACCTTCAAATTTGCTGTCAAAATTAGAGAATGGCATTGATTTATGTGATGAGAGGGATTCCCTTATTTGGAAACCGGAGCTTAATGGAGAATTCTCAATAAAGTCAGCTTATCACTCACTCAGAAAATCAAAACCACCCATATCCATGCTATCGAAGGTATGGAATTCACTAATTCCAAACAAGATATCTATCTTAGTTTGTAAATTATTGAACAATGTCATACCTTTCGATAACATTCTCATGAGAATGGATTTTCAGTTGGCTTCAAAATGCCCTAAATGTGATAATAGGGATTCAGTTGATCACTTCTTCAACACTTGCTTAGTTGCTGATAGAGTTTGGATTAAGTTTAGTGCTTTGATGAATATCTGGAACATATCTTTTCACTCTATATCTTCAAGGCTGCATAATTATTGGTCTTACAATGGATTTCCAGGTTAAAACTCTCTTTGCCTTGCAACCTTCCAATGATAATTCTTTGGGAGTTATGGAAATCAAGGAATAGGAGGATATATGAATATATTGATTTCGATGCTGATTTGATATGGAACTATGTCTCCTCTTTTTCCTTCTCTTTATATTCCATTCACAATGATCTTCATTTCCTATCCAGTGATATGATTTTCAGTACTAAAGGGATGATCCCTACTTTGATAAAAAAAAATCAAAACTGGTGATTAGTACTGTGAGATGGATGCCTCTATCCGATGGTTTTAAGATAAACTGTGATGCTTCTTTCAGTCAAAATAAAAGTGGTATAGGATGTGTTATAAGATCTTCATCTTCTTCATTGATCTACACTATCTCTGATTACATGGATGAAGGTTTGTCATCAGTTCTTCATGCTGAACTTACAACAATCTTTACAGGTATGAAGTGGGCTGCATCAACCAATCGAACCACAAAGTTCATAATTGAAACGGACTCAAAACTTGCGGTTGATGTCTTAAGAGCTGAATCTAAACCTCCTTGGAGTTTGCTACACCTTTACAGGAAGATTATGGATATTAAACGAGTGGCCTGCTTCAAATTTCATCACAATTTTCGATAAGCAAATAGAGCAGCAGATTACTTGGCGAGGATGGCAAGAACACGCTGATGCAGCAGCGGTTTCGAAGAAATAAGAAGACAATAACCTTTTCAATTCATTCTGAGGCAAGATGCTTTATTTCCTCAATTTAGAAAGAAGAGGATTCAACTTTAATTGTGAATCTGAGGGATGGCTTTAGAATTAGTAGGATGATTTATGGATTTGTGGTCTGTCTGGCCACCCAAAATTTAACACAGGGGTGGAGGATTGTGAGGTGGAAACACAGTCTACAACTTACCATAAATCGTTAATTTTGCATAGGTCATCTGCATTAACCTTTTGAAACTCGATTACTATGTACAGCTATCAACGGTTTGGGGATCCACTAAAACAACCCCTTCTCATCAATAATGAGTTTTTGAATAAAAAAAGAAGAAGAGAAAAGTGGTGGTAGAGTTTAGGGTTTTGATGCGGTCAACCTAATTTATGTTTAAACCAACGAATATGTACTCAGATGATTTTTTAAAATTCTTAATGATGCTTTATACTCGATCATTTTTTGTGGTCCTTTAACGTTTCATAAATCATTTCATAAACAATTATTTTTGTAAACATCAAATATCTCAATAAATACACAATACCTGCGTTCAACACAAATATGGAAAATGATATATACAAAATCAATCAGAAAGGGTATTTTTTTTCTTAACCTGATTCTAAATTATTTAATATTCTACTACTCCCCTCTAGCAAAGCGTGGGACATGCCACGACGCAAAGCTTGGACCGTAAGAACTTAAACTGAGGACGAGGTAGACCATTTGTAAAGATGTCAGCAAACTGTTGGTCTGTAGAAACATGAGCAACCTTGACCTTGCCTGAAAACACCATCTCTTGCACAAAATGATAATCAATATGAATATGCTTGACTCTCTTATGAGAAATCGGATTCTGAGCAATAAAGAGAGCACTAATATTATCACACATCAAAACAGGTGGCACACGTGTAGTAATTCGCAAATCCCGAAGTAAATTCATCAACCAAGCTAGTTCCGCAGCAGTATTGGTCATAGCCCTGTATTCTGATTCTGAACTAGAACGAGATACCGTAGGTTGCTTCTTAGCAGTCCATGAAACCAGGTTTCCACCAAGGGAAAATGGAATAACCATAAGTAGACCTACGAGTCTCAATACAACGAGCCCAATCAACATCAGAATAACCCAAAGCTGGTAAAGCATACGAATTTGCATGAACTAAAGTCCATGGTGCAAAGTACCGCTAACATAGTTAATAATTCGTGTAACAGCCTGGTAATGGTCATCAGTAGGAGCCTGCATGTACTGACTGACTGTATTCACGGCATAGGAAATGTTGGGACATGTGATGGATAAATACTGTAGTGCACCAACCAAAGAGCGATAAAGTGTGGGGTTTCCGAATGGCTTACAGGAAGAACTTGATAGTTGCAAAAATGCAGTAAAAGGTATAGAAAATGGCGTCGAATCCTGCATTACGACGCACATCAAAATGTCCTTGCCATATTTGGCTTGACCAAGGAATAAGCCGTCAGAAGTACGAACAACCTCCAAACCCAAAAAATACTGTAGAGTACCAAGATTGAAAATCTTGAATTCCTGATTAACCCGATCAATAAACTTTTGAATGAGATGACCCTCATTCCCGGTGAGAATAATGTCATCAATATAAACCAGAAAATAAATTAAAGAGGCACCCCTTGAGAACACAAATAAGGAGGTATCGGCAGAACTGCATACAAAACCCAGGCCAACCAAAAAAGTTCTAAAACGTTGAAACCAAGCATGGGGAGCTTGTTTCAATCCATAAATGGCCTTGCGTAGACAACGAACATAATCAGGATGCATCAGGTCTTTGTAACCAGCAACCTGCTCCATAAAAACCGGGGACTCAAGAACACCATTTAAAAATGCATTCTTAACATCAAGTTGTCGCAAAGGCCAATTTCTTGTGACAGCTAGGGATAAAACAGTACGAACAGTAGATGCCTTCACCACTGGACTAAATGTATGATCATAATCAAAACCAAGTAATTGTGAAAAATCTCGAGCGACTAACTTGGCTTTATGCCAATCAAGTGAACCATCTGACTTGTACTTTAAACAATACACCCATTTTGAGCCAACAACATAACATGTGGAGGGCGCGAAATCAATTTCCACGTCTGTTGAGCACGAAGCACAACCATTTCTGAGTCCATAAAAGCAACCCATTCAGGATCCTTAACAGTAGAGCAATGACTGCGAGGCTCGGTCTTGGAAAATAATGAGCTCAATAAACCAGAAATATCATAACCAGAAAAATCTTTGTACCGTAATGAACCAGTGCTTGAACGGGTAGCCATCGAATGTCTGGAAGAAGGAGCCGGAGATGGTTCGGATCTCAAGGATTCAGGCGCGGAACCGGATGAGGTTGGTGGGGTACCCGAGACAGACGACAATAGTGGCGCTGCGGGGAAGTTGGACTTATTAGGGCTGCCGACAATGCAGATGGCGCCAGGGTCGCAGGCGCGTGCATACGACACGTGACTGGTATGGCTGGCGTGTGAATGTGATACACGGCAAGGGTGATCGGTGCGTGGATCGGTGATGGCGGCATCGACTGATGTGCTGGATGGGTTGGCTGTTTTCGATCACACTGTTGGTCACCCTGTGGCAAACAAATACAATTTTTTGAAGAACCATGAGCTCCCAGTGAAATTAGAAAATCTAAATCCTCCAAAATAATGGGTAATTCCATAGAAAAAATACTCAAACACCTTCGATGGTACTGACGAAGACTCTATAATGCAAAAACACCCAGTGATGAAAAATTTGTAATAGTGTCAGTACGAGTAGCTGGACAAATGACTCATCAAATCGAGCATGACAAGTGATTTACTCCCTCTTCGTAAGTGGATCAAAACATCTATAACCCTTGTACTGTGAACTGTAACCCAAAAAAATGCAAAACATACTCCGAGGAGCCAGTTTATGGGCAACATATGGCTTCAAGTAAGGGAAAACACGACAACCAAATGGATGAAAATTGGAGTAGTCCGGCGTAGTACCAAAAATAATGGAGAGAGGAGACTAACCAAATAAAATTGGTGTAAGCAGTCTATTAATGATATAGATTGATATGGAAAAGGCATCATACCAGAATGAGTGGTGAAGGCCAGAATGATAGAACATCGATAAACCAGTATCTGTAATATAACGATGCTTCTAGAGCTGTCAATCTCTGACCCGAATTTCTGACCCAACTCGATCGAACTCAACCTCAACCCGATCATGACCCGTAAAAATATTTACCCGAACCCGACTCGACCCGAACTTAACCAAACCCGATTCTGACCTGATACTCTTGGTCCCAACCCAAACCCGACTCGACCCAAACTCAACCCAAAACCCGATTATGACATGATAATCTGGGCCCAAACCCAAACTCGACTCAGCCCGAATTCAACTCGAAAGTCTAAATTCTAAAATTTCTCAAAATTCTAACACTATATTTAGAGATAGAGACACCAAATTAAATTGTAACCCACAAAATTAAAATTTCTACCTCCACCCCACCCAACACTTACATATCGGTGCCTATGTACCTATTTTCTAGTAGTGTAACCCAACCCAACCTGACCCGAGGAGCATTACAAACCCGTCAGAACCTAACTTGACATTTACCCGATATGACTCGACAAATAGAATTTGACACTTTTCAACCCAAATACGTTTTGACCCAACTCGATTCGACAAACTAACTTTGACACTTTTCAACCCGACCCGACAAACAGACTTTGACCCGTTTCAACCCGAACTCATTTCAATCTGACCCGATTCGAAACGACCCGACTAACAGACTTCGACCCATTTCAACCCGAATTCGTTTTGACCCAACCCAAACCAACCAGACCCAAAAAATAGATTTCAACCCATTTCAACCCGACCTGTTTCAACCCGAATCCGTTTTATCCGAACCCAAACCTGACCCGAATAACCAAATTGATAGCACTAGATGCTTCCTCTTTGCATGACCATTTTGCTCTGGAGTGTAAAGGCATGAAAGCTGATGATGAATGCCTTTAGACGCAAAATGAGTTCGCATGCGATGATTCACAAACTCGGTTCCACCATCACTCTGAAAACCTTTAATGGTTGTAGAGAACCGATTCTCAACAAATGTTTCAAATTGCATGTAAGCCTCCAGAAAATTTGACTTGCACCGTAGAGGATATAACCAAGTAAACCGAGAGTCATCATCAATAACAATGACATAATAAAGGTACCCGACATGAGAGACAACATGTGAGGGTCCCCAGAGGTCACAATGAACTAAATCAAGTATGTGTGGTGTGCATTTTAAATTATCATTAAAAGAAATACGCTTACCTTTCGCCATCTCACAAGAAGTATATAAATGAGGCTTATGCGACAAACTAGAACTGACAAACTACCCATTTTATTCAAAGATGAAATAACAGAAAATGGAACATGTCTTAACCGACTATGCCATAGCTCAAATGAGGCCTTGGCTTTATTTGAATTAACAAATGAAACTAAAGCAGCGGCACCATAATCTAAAATGTAGAGACCTCCCTCACTGTGTCCACGACCCACGAGCTCCTTTGTAACCTTGTTCTGAATAGTGAAAGAAGTGTCATCAAAATAAACAACAACATTTAGATACCTTGTTAACTTGGCAATATATAATAAATTTTTGGTGATATTTGGAACAACCAAGACATCAGATAAAGTGAGAGAATCAGAAATCCCAGAATTGCCAAAATGGGAAATTAGTGAACGTCGTTTCACTCACCGAAATAATCTGCAAACTCTATAGATGAGATTAGCACAGTAGTAATCAGAGTCGATCCCACGAGGAACAGAGCAAAAACTATAATAAAATACCTACTAATATAAAAAAAAATTGGTGTATCCACCACGCCTTAATTTTCATATTTTTCTATGACTAATGATGCAACTAACTAATATAAATTATAAATTAATAATACAAACTTAATAATATAAAAATATAGAAAATATATGAATAGAGAAATCGTCTCGGAATAACTCACATTAGTTAAATATCGATCATACGCTCCATGATGAATCAATCCTTACGTATCTATTAGTTATAGGAAAGTAGGTACGCTTAACATCCCCAATTCTTTCTTACTTTTCGACAGTTGGCCAATTATAATTAATCAATTATTTTTCTTACCAAGATGCCCATGAAAGTATTCGCTAAACTAGATACACACCTCGATAGCATTAATAATGAAAAGAACCCGATATAGCATTTACCAAAGTAAAAGTAAATAGTAATGCACACTTAATTGTTCTCCATCTTGCTATTACATTCTTAGCTAGTTAGCTGTTTTTTCACAAGAACTCGTTACTTACTAACTTTTTTCAACTATTACGTATTGTTGGAATTAGATAGCATTATCTCAATAATATTCAAGTTGATCAGGTTTAAACACATCAAGAATAAATTAAACCAAGAACAATCAAGAACACATAGGAATCAATTATAAAATAATTAGGTCTCACGATTCATAAACTAATAATCGTTATTCCATGTCGACATATAAATTAGCTACTCATAACAATTAAACTAAACATATAAATAATATAATATATGAACATAATTAAACTAAAAAAATAATCAAGAAACTAAACAAGCAAATCATGGCTCTGTATTCAAGTCTGAGCACTTCAAATCTAGCAAATAATTATTCACCAAATAATCTCCACAAGAACCTCCGGCTGCGACCTAAAAGAAAAAACGAAACTAAACCTAAACTAATGTCTGTGTTTTCATGTGTGTTTTTGCAAAGCCTTGACATGTATTTATACATGCGGCTGCAAAGAAAACCGAATCCAAATGCAATCGGGTTCTTCACGGAATAAAAAGAAGAGAAAAGTGTGTTTTTAATCCTATGTTTTGGTCGAAAGTGTAGGAATGACCTTGTAAAATCTGAAAGTGTAGAAATAACCCTGGATTTCGTTGACCAAAACGTCAATGGTCAAATTCACCTGAAATCGAGGAAATGACATTTTACCCTTTTTGTGATTTTTTTAAATGGTAAAAGACATTTTTACCCTCCATTCTTTCTTCCTTTTACCATTTTTCTTATTCTTTATTCCCTGGATTTCTTCCTTTTCGACCCACCCTGTTCTTCCACCCCCTACACCTGATTTCTTCTGCCCCTCCACCCGATTTCTTCCTTTACCCCGGCGGCGGGGGCTGTGATGGGACACAAGGAGAGGTGGCACAACGGGGACTGCGGTGGTTTTGGGTGTAGCGCGGTGAGAGGTGATGGCATGGTGGCTGTGGTGGTGCGCAGGGAGAGGTGGGGCGAGGGAGAGGTAGAGCTAGAGAAGGTGGGGGTGGGCAACGGGGCTAGAGTTTTCGAGGGGAGGAGGTGGGTGGGGGGGGTGGTGAGGTACCGGGATGACGGGGCAATGGGATGGCTGATTTGCACTAGGGTTGAGGGAGGGGCTAAAGTTGAGGGCATGGGAGACATGGAGTCGTGGCTAGGGTCGAGCGATGGTGGGGGAGAGCTGGAGCATCGGCGAGTTGAGTGGGTGGTAGGGTGAGGAGGAGGGGGAAGCGGCTGGGCTATTGCCATCGACGAAGGGGATTGGTGGTGGCAGATCTGGGTGGAGGGATGGTGGGGGCGGTGGCATAGGGGAGGGGATTTGCAGATGGGGGAGGGGATTTGCAGAAGCGGAACGGGGGAAGGGATTTGCAGAGGCGGCGCTCGGTGGTGGCGGCGCTCGGCAGCGGCAGGTGTTTGAAGATGGAGATGCATCTTAGGGTTTAGGGTTGAAGAAGAAGTTTAGGGTTTAGGGTTGAAGAAGAAGCTTAGGGTATAATGGTCATTCTACTTTTAGTTTAGGGTTTTTATTAAGAGAGGGGTATTTATGTCTTTACATTATTAGTCAACGTTGGATTTTCATTGGTCAATGCCGGAAATTGGCCAAATGGTTAAAATTGAACATTTTGAAAATCTTATAGGGTTACTTCTGCACTTTCAGATTTTACAAGGTCATTCTTGCATTTTCTCAATCTTATAGGGCTATTTTTGCACTTTTCCCTAAAAAGAAATATATTAAAATCTATTCTAACTCTAATTAAACTAATTCCTAAAATTAAGGAATTTCAATTGGAAAGAGATAATACAATACTTATCAATATGGGAAGTGAATATCTTTAATTCCTTCAAATCCATATTTCTTCAACAATTCACTTTCCATCCCATAACATCAGCAATTCTGCTTTTGCATCCCTTCCTTTATCTCTGGAATAATGTCTTATAAAATAAGAACATTTTCCATTGGAGCACATTGTCTCATTAAAAACCTTAACTTGGAAAACCCAGTGGAAAAAAACCATTGGTTTAAGGAAGAGTACAATGTATAGCTCCCTCTCAATTCTTTACAATCCATGAATCTGCACCAAAAACACCTAAAAGTCAAATTATATCTCAATAAAATAACAATAATCCAACAATATATGAACACAATATATAACACATCATATATCCTCACACTTGAATCATGCTTGCCCTCAAGTATGAAGTGAAGAATATAAGATCAATCAATAATCCAGAGTATTCATAAATTCCCATTCCCTCATAAGACTCTATCTAAAACAACCCTATGAAAAGAAAAGCAAAAAGAAAATGGAAGATAGAAAAATGTGACACGAGATTGGACAACAAAATTCAGCACTTAAAGATTCCAGATTCTACTCTTATAATGACATATTTTCCCCTGCCAAGGAGTAAAGATTATGTTAAGGCACCTAGAAATCATCAATCCTCAAAGTAATTGAAATGAAAATGTTCAAGTTCATGAAATTTAATCATCAATTCAGTTAAAATCGGACAAGCAATGAATATATTTCTCACGGTTCACTCAATCACTCTCAATATATGAAGGACGGTCACTCAAATACACAAGTTATAACACAGAGAAGTTAATTTGCAAATTAGGAAGGTCTTTCTCAAGGGTTGTAACGGGGTTAGGGACCATTTAGATTGGTGAGATCCTAAGGGTTCTAAGCTCAAACAATATCGATCAAAATATTATGCATGTCTTTTTCTTTAACCATCATCCATGTATAGTAGACATTCACTAAGAATCTTCAACCTTATGGCTATTGTAAGAGAGCCAAGTAATACTCAGATGCTATCATATCAAATGTATGTGCTATTTTATTTATTTATTCTTTTTTTTCCAAAATTTCCAGCACCATTCTTCTCTGATATCGTAACATAACAAACAATAATTTTTTTCTTCTATTTGGCTACCCCTTCAGTTTGGTCACACAGAACCCGAACATCACTGTTCATAATAAGATTCAACCTTCAATTTTGAAACCGTTCTATCTAGACAAACTGAACATATGCTCTGTAATGTCATTAACTCAAGAGAAAATCATGGATGAATTTATCAACTTCGACTCCAAAAACATGCATAATAGGGCCAAGAGAAAAGATAAAACAAGGCTTTGCCTAGACATATAGCAACTCATATCAAAGAATATAGTCAAAATTTCAAAGTGTTCCACTAGGAGTCTATGTAATTGGCAGGCAATTTAAGCTGTGTGGTTCATCCTAGTGCCTTCCATCACTTTCACACGTAACAGCTCCAATTATAACAATGTGATCTCTCAGAACAAAGATTGATGTAGAGAGTGCTCTACTCTAGCTCATACCTCACTTTCTAGGCTAAAAATATTCAATTAAAGTCATCCTTTTTCTTGATCCTAAAAATCATATCAATAAAATTTCACAAATCATATTAAAATCTCACTCAAAAACTTCAAGGCATATAAAATTAAACTTTGCTTGCTCTCAAGAAAATAATGCAAAGCTCAAATGAGAAAAAGTTTCACACATAATCAAACATCATGATACATAAAATAAAAGGAAAGAGGGAACTTATAGTGATGGGTTTTGGAGAAATTTCCAACGAGAAAAAAACATTGGAGAAATTTCCAAAGATTACGTATTGGTGGAAATAGATTGCATTATCTCAATAATATTGAAGTTGATCAGGATTAAACACATCAAGAATAAATAAAACCAAGAACAATCACGAACACATAAAAATCAATTATAAAACAATTAGGTCTCACGATTCATAAACTAATGCTCGTTATTCCATGCCGATATATAAATTAACTACTCGGAACAATTAAACTAAACATATAAATAATATAATATATAAATCGTGGCTCTGTATTCAACTCTACGCATTATACACAAATTACTCTCTTCTCTATCTTCTCTCCAACGGATCTAACTAAACAGTACCTTCTTCCCCAATCAACCAACTCCTATCTCCGGTAACCAACTCCGCCCCTACCGCGACTGATTACGCCAACAACACCGCCGCCATGGTGGCTCAAACTCAAGCTCACAAATCTTTCTCTCAAGCTCTACAATAAAAAAATCCTCCAATTGCTACCTGCCTTCCATCGATGTCGAACCTCACACCAACTACTCAATTCAAAGGGGAGATTTCTGTTCTCTACTCGCCGGACCAAATCCAAGTCCTCGCTGGGCACTACGCCAACGCGCTAATTGGCAATTTTTCGAAAGGAAGACCTGTGATGGATAAAATAGAAGCCGATTTCAAGACAATAGGTTTTGAGGGAAGCTATCAGATTGGAGCCATTGATCACCAGAACATACTCATCAGATTCCAAGATAAAGAAGACTACCAGAGATGCAGGATTAAAGCTGTATGGTCTCTAAATGGCACAACAATGAGAGTGCTCAAATGTACGTCGGATTTCAAGCCGAACACTGAGTCGCCAATAGTTCCAGTATGGATTACTATTCGGAATGTGCCCCTATAATATTGCAACGTTCCTTCGATTGAGGCAATCAAAAATCAAATTGGCGTGTACATCAAAATGGACCAGGCTACAGATAGGTTGACAAGACCATCGGCATTGAAAATGTGTATCCAAGTCGACCTTCAAAGCCAACTGCCACTCTCAATAAGGTTAGGTTTTACACTTGAAAATGAGAAGTTCCTTATTGAATATGAATACCTCCCGGTATACTGTGGTCACTGTAAAAAGATTGGTCATGAGTTAGCCAAATGTAGAATTGCCAACCCTGCTTTAGCCCCAAAGTTTCATCCCAAAAAGAAGGATGATACTAAACCTGGAAACAATTGGCAGCCTGTAGCACAGCCACCAAAAAACTCTTCTGGCATTACTACTTCTAAGAAACAGAGAGATTTTGAAAAGCAGTTTATGGAAGGAACTGATAATATACCAAATGACAATATCAACTTGCCAAATTTGGAACCTACTAACCTCATTAGCTCTGCCATTCCCATCCCTCAGATAGATATGCCTGACAAAAACAAACTTACCACATTGCCAACTGTACTTATTGAAACTGAGGGGGATAAGATCCAACAAGTGAACAACCATGTGATAATCAGTGAAGCTACTGATGAAAATGATGCCTCCCATTCTTTGAGATATCCAAATATATTCAGGGCAAAAGATTATCTATAAGGTATGCTACTGCTATCTCCTTCTAATGATCATGATTCTAACAATCTGGAAATTTATTCTGTAAGATCTAGTCCTCAGCAAGGAAATCAATTTTCTGTTTTACTGGAAAAGGAGGAGACTGATGAGGATGAATTGCACAATGCTGAATCAAGTACTAGAGTGCAGCAGCTGGATGGGGTTAGTTCTAAAAAGACAACAGCTACTTCTAAATCTTCTAATAGTAGGAAAAGAACTCTTTTTAATAGGTTAAACAAAAATAACCTTAGATTATCTTCAAGAAGTAAGAAAAAGGTTTCCCATGATTAATAAAAACCTAAACTTCAAGGGACTTGTTTGGAACATTAGAGGTCTTGACACATCCGTAGACAGATTAAAGAAACTTATTGGTATACATAAAATTGTTTTTCTGTGCATTTTGGAACCAAAACGTGGATATGAGCAGATTGAAAATTACAGAATAAGGTTAAAGTTTGATCACTGTTTTAATGCCACAATCTATAGTTGTTTTCATTTTCATTAATATAATTTATTTTTATTTATTTAACATATTCACTAATATTGAAAACATTTAAAAAATATCATTTTATATCTAATTATTTATAATATAAATTATTAATGTATATTAGTATTAGTAAATCATATATATCTAATGAAATGATATTTAATTATTTTAAAAATTCTATATATTCACTCATCAAACTAATGTTCTCCTATTGGATTGATTAAAGGATAAATATTTAAATAAGAGGGTAAAAGTAAAATCGAATTACATTAAAATTTAACAGTAAAAAATTGTAAAGTTTAAATCCCACAAAACGTCGATGAAAAAGTTAAATTTAAATTTCAAAAGACATAAAACATATGTTATTGGCCTACCACTGGCGTTGAGAGAAAAGTAAAAAGGTTAAAGGTTAAAAAAACAATTTCTAAAGGTAAAAGCCAAAGTTAAGGAAAAATGCTAGCATTTTGTATTTGGCGGAACGCTGTGTGAAAAAGCCAAGCAACTAAACATTATTTCTGTTATTCATTGGCTGTTTGACCGATCGAAAATGTCAAACGCCAAAAGTCAATTCAAATGCAAATAAAAAAATCCAATACCAAACAGTGACTTAAATTACATGCAATCTTATTTCAGATCGTTTAATGATCAAAGGTTATTTTATAATTAATATTCTGTTATGAATGATGTGACTTGATTTTTTTCATCTATTATAATGGATTTCTCATACTTTAAGCAAATTATAAAATATTCTGAAATATAAATAATTATAATTCGACCTTAAAAGTTATAGAAATAAGATTTGTCGTAATTGATCTAATAGTTTGACGATATGACAGGTGACGCTCTCTATAAAATAAATAAAAAAGAAAGAGGTTTATACCCGATGCCAATGGCAGATTCAGGGTGCAGGCCTTGGGGGCACGTGCCCCCACTAACCCTACTTTTAATGATTTATAATCTCAATTTTTAAATATATTTTTGAAAATTTAATTTATATGTGTTCTTAATATTTATTGGTAATTAAATTTTCAGCAATATTAAATAAATTTATTAATCGTACAACTTTTGATCACTTTCCCATTATAATCAACATCATAAATTTTAGACTGATATACGTATTAGTTTTAAAATTTTATCTTTATCTTCCATTACAACTTTTAAATGATTTATTTATTTTTATGTTTGTAAATATAAAAAAATGGCAAATTATCCATCTATTCATTTATTATCATAAACAAAATACCCGCACGATTACATACC
>JAULKM010141748.1:0-18213 GCA_032355605.1 Rubia tinctorum | reverse complement strand
GATTATTTTTATTGTATTTTATTCAAATTATTTAAAAATAATTATTTATATGTTGAGCTATTTTAAAGGTTATCATATTTATATATATTACTAAATAAAATTAAATATCAAATATTCTTATTAGTCCCACTAATTATAAAATACACTCATCTAACAGTTACTCGATCTATAACCAAAAATTGTGATAATTTATTAAATTTTATTTTTACAATATTTTCAAACTGATTTTTGAAATTAGTATTTAGTCGACTATCTATAATTACTAATTCAAAATCTTAATTTTAATTAGCCACCTTTCTTTATTTGACTATTATTCATTATATTTATAAATTTTGTCGTGTGCATTTCAACTTAACCTTGTGTATTTAGATTTGTTATGAGTTGACTTTACGTACTAGTAATCATATCTGTAAACTTGTAATATATATAAAAAAACTCCACTTTATTCAATTAAGTATGTCTAAAGAATTTATTAGTTTAACTCATAACCAAGTTGACTTGATTCCATATTAAATGTTAATTAACTTTTTATGGGTTGGTTACACGTAAGGTTATATAATTGATTTATTGGGTATTAGGTTTGGGTTGAATCGGGTTCCGGTTAGATCGGGTTCCGGTTGGATGGGGTTTAGGTTGGATCGGGTTAGGGTTGATCCCGGGTTTGGGTCTAGATTATTGGTTCATATTCGAGTTTCGGGTTAAATGAGACCATGTCGAGTTCGGGTATGAGCCAATATTTCTCAGGTCAAAATTGGGTTTCGAATTGAGTTCGGTCGTGTCAGGTCGGGTTCAGGTCAATATTTCTCTAATCATATTGGATTTTGGGTTGATTCGGTCATGTTAGTACGGATCGGGTTCTCGGTTCAAGTTAGAGATTGACAGCTCTAGTTATAACATTAAGATGGTTTTTTACTTGCTATTCGGCACAAACCGATTCTTCAATCCAATTCAATGGCTCTATCCAATTTGAAATAACTTCAATAAAATGGATATTTTACTTCACCTATTCACCTTGGATTTTTGGTAAAATACTGAAAACCGAGATAAAAGAGCATCTATTACTTCACTTTTTTACCTTGTTTTCTTGAAAAAAATTTGCTAAAAATTAAGGTAAAAATTTCTTTTACCTCAATATTTTTTAAAGTTAAGTAATAATAATTTTTAGCTCAATTTTTTTATTCAAGGTAAAAAAAATTAAATGACCAACATTAGAACACTCTTGGTGTCATGTCGGTAATAACGAAATCACAACGACGTTGACAACTGGTTGACTATGTACTATGGAACGAAGAAGACATGTATTCCGATTTCGGTGTACTGTCACTAAAAATTTGAAAACACCAATAATATGTAACTGAAGTCGAATATACAGAGCCAAAGAAAATTTAGCAATGAATGAGTGGTTTCAGTTAGGGTGGCCAGTTAGTTATCGTTACACAGATTTAACATCGTCCAGTTATCGAGTGTAATAGAATGCTTGTTGGAACAGCTTTGATATTGATAGTGTAAAGTAAGCTAATATCAACTACCTATCGCATCCTAATTGTAATTAACCGAACCCACCTAGATATGTCATCGATATCGATTATTAACAACAAATTTTCTCAAGTCTATTTTGCTATTTGCAAAGAACCAGATGTTTGATTGATTTATTCAACCATTTTCCAACACCTTCAACAAGAAAAAACCCATTATCGACATAAGCTAATTCACATAAGATAATGTTATAATTCACATACGATAAAATCATGAATAAAAATCAAACAAGTTAAGGTATTAATTAGTTACAAACTCACATAATTCATTTTGAAGATATCCATTAACTTAAAATTCAACTACCTTCATCTTCTGATCTCATCTCCGTAGCATTGTCATTATCCTTGCTACCAGTTTGGTCGGCATGCCCCCCTTTCTCAAAATCCGACTCCCTTCTCTCGGACGGTTCATCTCCACCCTCTTGGGTGTTCGATGGACTTAAAGCTTGTTGAGTTCACACTCTGGTGACAAACTCCTCATTTTCAGTTGGGACTGATTAGTCACTAATAGTCTTTTACTGAATCAAATTCATACATTCCATTCATCCATTCAACTCCAGCACCGCCACTATTGTGACAATCCCCGATGGAAGCATTATTTGTATGGCTTTCACTACTACTATTTTTTATTTTTTATAAAAAGAATCTAACTTTATGAATGTTTTTTAATCAAATAAATTATCCCATGGTTTATTTGAGAAGAACGTGAACATTAGGTATGAATAGAGATGGCAGTTGTGCAGATTCTCGTAGAGATATGTCCTCGTATTCATCCCAATAAGGTGGGAATGGAGATTGACATGCCTATTTTCACAATCATTATGACCTTATCAAAGTGATGCGGGAGACTCCTTCCAGACGAGGACATATCTTAAGGCCACCCGGTTAAGCCCCACTTGCTTAGGTGTCTACAAGAGAATCTCTGGGGAGGTCCTTGGGGAGAAGCTCTGACGCCCAAGTTAGTCTCAAGGGTTTTCATAAATAGGATATTTCTAAAGTACCTCCTTTCTCCAGCGTTATGCTTCTCTATTTATAAGTTTTTTATCATGCCATTGTGGTTTTCATTGTGTGTTCATCCTCTACTGGATCTAAAACTAGTGGAGGATGTCATGGGAGATGTTGTATCTGCGTCTTCTTCTGGCGTTGATTCATTGTGAGCTGCCTAGGGTGGGTTTGCTCCGCCTGTGTAGCATACTGATTGCAACGAGTCGAGCTCTAAGTTTAAGGTTTTGCGGGCTAGGTATATACCATAACCCCCCCCTAACCGCAAAGTTAAGGAATGTTTGGCTTTTGCAAATTTTGGGTATATGCTAATAGCTGTATATTTTGTATATTTGGAGACAAAATATGCATTGAATCGGCTTGTCCAAAATATGTTAGCGTGAAGCTATGTATGACTTTGCGGGTAAGAGAAATAATATATAAACTTTTTCTGACCCTTTTGTTTTGCGGCCGATTAGTATCCATCCCTTTTGGGAAATGATATGCGATGTCCCGAAGATCACCTTTGGGGAATGAGATGTGATGTCCCAAAGATCAAGGGGAAGATTGATACATAAGGATAATGGCATGTTAAGTAATTATTTTGTAGCACATTTAACAAGTTATTCTCGAGCGGAACTTTATATTTTTTTGTTTATTTGAGATCTATATGTAAGTTATTCTCGAGCAGAACTTTATATTTTTTGTTTATTTGTATATAGGTTTTAGGGAGTTTTGGTGGAACTTACCTTGATTATTTGTCTTTCCATAAGTGTTAGCGAAATTCGGGTAGCTCTCATCAATTCAAGGTATTACCTCATATCCTCCCCGTCTTTTTAAAATATGGTGGTTTTTCATTCCCCTTTTCTTCCTCCACTGCCAAGGCTCGCATGTGTGGTGGTGGGGTGGCACGTGATGGTATTCCATCCGGGGACGAAGTCATCGTCGAGGAGGGTGGAGAGGCTGGAGAGAGGGTTAGCCAAAATGGGGAAGAGAATGATAGTATTATGAATGCGAATATGTTATTGGACCTAAGGTAGTATCATCCCTCTCTAAATGGGTGTGAAATCAGGTGTCCGATTTCTGGTGAGAGGGTGTGGAGCCCTCCGCTAGCTATTTTAGCGTATATGAGCACTGCATTTTGTATGGGTTGACTTTTCCTATCTCTGATTTTGTGGTGGCCATTTTGGAGGCTTATGGGATTGCTCTCATTCAGCTCCATCCGAGTGCGCATGGCCATGATGAGTGGGTATGTAGAAGTGTGAAAGATTGATGGAAGGATGTTAAAGGTAGGTGGTTTTTTTAGATTTTTCACCCGTGGAATGTTGGTAAAGAAGGAGTGTTTATGTTGTTTCCCATTGTTCATGGGATTCACCTTGTGTAAAACCTTCCCAGTATTTGTGGATCGTGGAAGGAGAGTGAGAGGTCGTCGTTGTACCTCTCAAAATTACTATTTTAAGCGCTAAAGTGATCTTAACTACAATTAAGTAGACAATGGCAAGTCGGGGTCATCCACGGAGAAACGAGATTTTTCTAAGCGTTTGCTTATATAATGGTAAATACTACACTAGATATAAAGATATGCATACATATGAAAGCTCGTAAGGAGGGGGATTTTGGGTTGGTTTTTCTAAGTTATCAATTTAAAGACAAATTAAACTAGCAAACCATGTAAATCTACTAAATAAGCAACAACTACCAAGAAGAGTTTAAACTAGAATTACGGGATCTTGAGTGCAATTGATTTCTACTTCCAAGCCTCTTATCTATCATTGAGCATATAGCCTATTCAACACTTTTACTGCTTGTTGTGAAGATAAATTTTCTATCTTTCTTTGATAGTAGTTTACAAGAGTGAATTCAACATCTCTTGTTAAACGTCACTAATGACCCCTTTAGTCGTTCAACACCTAAAAGTATTCCATTAATGGTATTAAGTACAAAGAATCAACATGTTTGTTAACACTTTCAAACACTACACCGTGTCTAAGCATTGAACCAATTCATGCATTTATACAAGATTAGTCAAGAACATTCAGCGTTCATAAACCTCTCTTATTTGCTACATAAAACAAACATGACAAAGAATTCGACATTATCACATTTATCTAGCATTCATCAAATCAATAACCATATTAGAAGCTCTAATTCAAGCCTTTGGATTTCATATCAAAATAAAGGAGAATTAGCTACTTTCTCCAAACCCTAACACATAATCATATAAGCAATTCATAAACTCAAACTTCTAATACCATTAATGTATTCAACAACAAATTCAAGCACAATAAATACAAAATAGCAAAGTTTCAAAAATCTTACATATAGATCTGAGGACATCGGCTTGGAAGCCTTAATCAATTGCTCCCAATGTTAAGTTTAGCCACTAGAGTTCATACTAAACAACAATAGCAAATGAAACATGAATTCAAGATAAAACAAAGATGGAAAAGATGAAAAACTAGGGTTTAAGAGGCGTGGAATTAGGAGAATAAAAAGATACATGAAGGAGAAAATTACAGAGTATTTATACTACAAAAAGTCCAAAAAACAGATCTGGGCAGAGGCAGGTCGGGACTAGCGACTAGCGACACATTCGTCGCGACGAGTAGAGTACTCTGTCCTCAAATGTTTTCTTCTTTTTGGTCTAAGTGTAGTTGTATCCTCTTCTATTCTTCGATTCTTCAAGGTCTTCATTGTCTTCAAAATGTAGTCTTCGTGGTCTTCAAATCTTTAAACCTTTACCTTGTCTCACGAAATTCTTATGAAAAGTGACAAGAGCGATTAAGTCGCTCTTAACTCTAGTAATAGAATTTCAACGTAAAATGGAGTCTGCAAAGCACAAAAGCATAACAAAATGAGTACAAAAGATCCCAAAATCATCATATAATATGGACATATCACAATTTATCTTGGATCTATCCCAAAACTTTCCTCCAACTTCCGAATCATTCTTCATCTCTTACTTTTCCTTCCTTATTCAATCCATCTTCTACCACTTTGTAAGTTGCAATCCTTCTACTACCATTATTACGAATGGTCTTATCTGTGATGGCCTTATTTGTGGGTCTCTATGTAAGCTCACAAAACAAATAGAAATCTACCAGCTCATAAAGGTAAAACATACTAGCTACTAAATGCTTACGAAATAGGGAAATTAGGGGAGAAAGTCGCACAAGGTGATTCTGACCCCCTATTCAGTAAAACGCCTAATAATATAGCTATACACCAACAAAAAGAAGAAGGTAAAAGTGGGTTTTAATTTGCTAAAAACGTACAAATACCATCTCATCAATTATAAACAAGTCACATTGACATGAAGGAAAATAAGTGTTCTCAAATTATTTATCCCAACCGACTCTTCTGATATGGTAATTTTCAGCAATACAAAAGACTGTAAAACGACAATTGACGATTATTTTATTCCAGAACCAAATCCTCACATTTTTTAGCAACCACTATTGACAATCACTGATCTTCTTCCTGAAATCTTTAGTAGCATCAAACCAATCCATTTTGACCGCATATGTTCACCTTCCAAAAATATTTTAAATACCCCCAATGTGCAATAAACTCCTAGATGCCCTAAACCTAAAATCAGATAAAATTTCAAGAATAAGTTACCAAAAAGTATTCAATCACTAATTGTAACACATGCAAACTCACCACTCCATTCCTGTATAATGCTTCTAGATTTTCGGCTTCAACCCATTCCTTCATGAAGTTCTGCAATCCGTTGTTTGGAGGACATGTAGAAAGCACAATACCTTCTAATGACACTAGTTTGTATATGAAGGTGTGTTTGGAAAGCTAATTAAACCTATGATAACTACATTACATGAAAACAACACAAGTGACCAACAACTGAGCATTTATTTTCCACATAAAAGGGAAACAAGTGTTGGGATTAACAATAATAAAAACATACCATAGTTTTACCCTCTAGAGGTTGAGAAATGAACTGGACGCAACTCGACCTAGTATAGAAACAACAGTCTCATCCGAGAGCCTTTGGAATGGTGTCTCCACAATTAGTTTTGTTGATGGGGGTAAACTTTGGGATGAAGATGATGGTGAACCAAGTTGGATTATTTGTTTGTGAAGCTGGGTTAAAAATGACGGTTGAAAGGAATATGTATATGTGTATGTGTGTGTAATAGTGAATGGTAATGATGATTCAGAGGGATTTGTTACTAATTCTACTTGGGAAAATGAAACGAACCCCTTGGAAACCATTTCCATAGCTGCAAGGTAGGTGTTAATTTGCACGTAACTCATTTTTCAAACTTTTGAAACATGTTCCAGGTATGCGATCCAAATCGACAGAAGATCCAATTTTGTAAATTTGCATTAAGGTGGAAGTTAAACTTAACCCCCATGATTCTTAACAATAGATTACATTTTAATTTCAATCGCTGTAAATTGTACATTATTAGGCCGCAGTTAAAGTCAAAACGCCATCCAATGAAATTCCATAGTAATCCAACATTTGGCTCCCCCAATGGCCTAATGTTTGGATATCTGCATATATGAAGGACGGAGGTTCCGAGCAAGAAATTGGAAGACGCCACACAAATGCTTCATTAACGACCAAAATCGCAGTAGTGTTAGTTTCACACTTAAAAATATACTCCTTTTGTTCCACGAGTTTTGGCAAGCTTTCTATTTTAGTTTGTCCCAGAAGTAGTGGCTACGTTGGAAATTACCTAAAATGGGAAAGTATCCATGTTTAAATTACCACAATGTCTTTTTTTTCCTTTAACAACTTTAAAAAAAATCTAGGTTTCATTCCAAATCGGAAATCTATTTCGTAACTGTGACTAACGAAGTTTATATTATAACAGACCTTTTTTTTTAAAAAAAAGGAACATTCTTAAAGATGCACAACATGGAAGATTAAAAGTCTATTCAACCACCTTGTAGTATAGCGACTTCATTTATTACAACAATTTTCTATCACCTACCGTAAAAGCTTAGAAGACTCACTCCTCCCAATTTTCCTAAACCCTTCTTCTTTTGCGTGTTCCAAAAATTATTCATATTCCCCCATTCCTCCTCACATATTCATTGTGGGGATTCACCAGCAACACAAGATGGTGATATCCATCACCCTCCCCATTGTTTGTATCTGCAGAAATTGACCAACGTATTGCTCAACCTCTTTCAAACCCTTGTACCATCACCTGCGCCTCAACTCCACCGCACATTGTTTTCCTATATCAGCTTTCACCATGGAGTTCTGATTGTATACTATCCATCTTTGTGATGCACTCATTATCTAGAGTGACATGTGCCTAGTCATCGAGGCATGGAAAGGGCGGCTGGAGGTAGTCCGAAGAGATAGGATTAGGATTGACTTTGTCAATCCACAGGCCACCATGGAAATTTTTGGACTTGACCAGAAAAAGGTAGTTGGAGTCATTATTTTTTGTTAAAGCATGTTTGTTTTGGTTTTTGTAATGTCTAGTTATCGATTGTTGATTAGTAATAATGTTTGTTTATTATTTGATTAATATGATATACAACAGAAAAATATGTTCTCTCCGTCGATTCCTTTTAGTTTATACTTATAAATCTTTGTTTGTAGGCTTTATGGGCAGATATTTGGTTGATGTTAAATCACCTTTTTCTGGAAAATGTGGTCAAAGTTGAAAAGACCACCCTCGATAATCAGTACGAAGTTATTCATGTGCCGTTAATAGACAAAGGTGATTCAATTTCAACCGAATGTTGAATCACCTTTGTTTCCCTCCAACAGGTTATCTCTTTATTTATTTTTTAACATTCTTATCATTTGCCATGTTGTGGGTTAATAGAGAGTTTTGTATAACTTTGGGATGTTCTTGGGAGAATATAAGTAGTCGGAGAAGTCTATATTTTCCATCCACCATCGAACGAACAAGGTTCAGAAAGCAATGATATGAAGTATTAAAAGAGTTTTTTTCTTAGTCAATTACAATATACTCTCTCTATCCCATATCAAATTGTACATCAATCATTATCACATGTTCAAGAAACATATTTGACCATTAATATGTTTACGCACGTCTAATAATGGAAAATAAAAGGTTGATATTTATAAACTATTTATTACGAACATTCAACAATATTACATATGATAATATTATTGCTCGCATATCTATTCAAATATGGAGTCAAACTTTGAAAGTGAATAGTGTAAAAAAGGCAAGTGTGCAACTTGTGATGGGATGGAGAGAGTATGACTTTAGTTAGACATACCTCCAAGTGTACAATTTGTGATGGAATGGAGGGAGTATGACTTTAGTTAGACATACCTCTAATTACTATATACTAGTATGGCTTTAGTTAGAAATACCTCCCAGAATATTTGGTAATTTAGATTCATGAATATCAACTAAAGAAAACCCTTAAAACTAGTTCAAGTTAAGGTACCACATACCAACCTTTAGTAACATTAGTGGTATAAAAATCCCCCAAGTGGTTTCACATTTAGTTTACATTTGCTTTGTTTACTTTAATACATTAAGGCTTGCTATGTATTCAAGCTTAGTCACTTTTTCTTCGTCTACATTAGTACATTTAAGTTAGTATATATGTTTTTTAAGTTGAAATGCACTTCATGTCTACATTCAATTTTTGTATGTTTTTCTCATTTTGTCTTACGATTAGCTCTGACTTACAATTTCAATATTAGTTTCAAAAACTACTAAACTGTGTTGCTCACTATGGTCATGAAATACATTTAAAAATACAGTTCTATTGTTAATAGCTACAATTTTCCTTAACATTTCCGATTGGGTATGTTATCTCGCAATGTTCGATTGCCTCTCTGATTTTGGAATTCATTAAATTAATCAATTGCAATATAAAATAACAACTATTCCGAAATGTCAACCAGTAAAAGAATGCAACAAATACAAAGTCTAATCAAATTTTGACTTCGAAAGCCTTCCTAATTCCGACACGTGATCCTTCATTGCAACATCTTCCAACGCCAATGGGTGTCTCAAACTAAATATGTTCCCGAAATTGTATATCTATTATACCAATATCTTATACACCTCGATGAGCTCACATACCCATTTCGAGTATAATTTTTTATACTGGATGTATTTTCTACTCAAGACGATTTCTTCAATTTCCAATATCATAAACATAAGAAGGCGGTTCAATAATTAATACCAGAGTGTTTAAAACTTCGTTCAACACAATTTTGTACGGCGCCCTTATACTGCCGTGCAACAAAGGGGTTGGATCTGCAATGGTGCCAGAGATATAGACTTGAAAAGTCCTTCCAAGTGTTTTTTCACTGCCTTTAATTACCATATCATGCACTAGTGATTCAATTAAAGGACAATTCTGGATTGCGATGTAGAAACTAGCGATTCAAATAAGGCACCAATGTACTTGCTCATAACCTGCACCCCGCGGGGTCGTTTAAAGATAAGATTTGTTTATTATTGCTCCCGTACTCCCTGCTAACTACAACAAAGTAGCTAATGTCAAGTCCGGGATCATTCACAGAGATACTAGCATTTAAAGGTTCTCCAGACACAACCTACAATCGGTCGTCACCCCAATTGTGTGTTCGGAATAGCTAGTACTAAACAAGATAAATGGGGGAGGGGGTTGTACTAACAACTAAGAGAATATAACTAAAGAGAAGTAAGATATCAATTAAATAGTCTTGGGAGTGTTTGCATAACATGACCATCATATGAATTTGATCCTACATTCTATCACATATAGAGCTATAAACCCAATCTCATGCTTATGTCATATAGAGTAGAAATGGCCGGGAATTTCCAGTGTCTATCACACAAAGGTTTAGCTTCTACCAAAACCATCTTGCCACATTCATAATTAGGGGAGCGCTCCAATCCTTATGACTTCGCATTTCATCCCCGTCATCTCACCCCCAGTGCTAACGCGCCCCAGCTTAAAGGACCTAAGCCCTGCGTAGGTAGAAACCTTTAGATGCTGGTGTAAGGATAATACCTCCCCAGTTCTCCACTATGGACACCAATCCTAAGCCTTAGAGAGGAAGTTATGCCTTATGACGACTTTAGATTGACACAACCCTACTATAGTGCTTAATTATCGGGGTAAGCTAGGGTTTTACTTTTAGGAATTTGATACAGTGACCCCCTGATCTACTGTTCCTAACATGCAATCACTCACACAACTAGTCAATTAGGATTAATGTCTAACAATCCGATCGGTACTCTCAATGTACCATGAATGCATCCATCTTCCTGATAATGATGAGCATATAATAGTATTAATCTAACACTCCCAAATTAGCATTTATAGCCTAGTAGGATATTATTCTATGAATGAATTAATGGATGCACCATAACTCATATCATGGCATAAATCATATAAGAATAGAAAATCAATTATGCACAATATTTGTAAGCATAGAAAATTAGGGCAATCTAGAATCTCACAAATTCAAATAAAGTCATGAATACAAATGTCACCCCAAGAAAATAAACTACTCTAGAGACATTAAAACCATGATAATCATTGGGTTTGATTCTATAGATCTAGGAAAATAAATGAAGAGAGAAGATAGTCTCTTTCTTTCCCTAACTAACTAGAAATGACAATAACTAAATACTTGCTTAAACCCGAGGATACTAGAGGTTGTTTATATAGTAAGTAGCAGCCACACTTGCACGAGCATGTCTTATTGCACATCCTGGCTAGCACAACATGTGCAATAGTGGAAAAGGCATCAGCTGGAGACCATTCCTAGGCTTTCTGAGCGCACAAGCCATGCTGATTTGCACGACCCATCATGTGGAGTGTTCCTCTTAGTCTCCTGAGTACCTAGGCCATGATGGATTGAACGGACCATCGGCTAAAAGCCTTTAAAATTCCTTCCGATCGTGCAGGACGTTCAAGGTTGCACTTCCCATCGTTTGGACCTTCAATTCTTGCATTTCTTTGAGCACGAGCCGTGTTAGTTTTCAGTGCCTGTCTTCTAGCCATAAACTTCTCAGCACAAGCTATAGCACAAGCTTTGCCAATGTACCCGACCCGTGTCATTCTTTGACTTTTCTGGACTTAGCTATTTTCTTCTGCCCATTTATTTACTACCACATTTTGACTTGTGTCCTCCATTCTTCTACCATCCTTGTGAATGACCTTCACTAAGCTACTACAAAGTGCTTACGAGCAATCTACAAATGAGGTCACAAAATAGAATCTAAATGCTCGTAAGGATATAAATCCATTAGACTCAAAATAGGTTACAAAATGAAGGATTTAGATAAGAAAACCGAGAACGTTCATCTAAACCCATTATGATGTAAAGCTACATAAATCTAGCAATTAATCAACAAAATAAATGATAAGTGCATTGGAAAATACATGCATTCTACGTCTCTTCAAATCCCCCACACTTAAACCTTTACTTGTACTCGAGCAAACAAGAACAAGCAAAGAACTAAGGTAAACCAGCATGCAAAGGTTTTCCCAAAATACCCAACATTTTATTCTTAGACTACCCTAGCCCCTAAGACATAAGAATCTCTCACACTCTCACATCCCAAATCTAAGATAGTCTAAACAACCAATATACCATTCAAAGGTGAGGTTCAAATTATACATGTGTAAAACTATCTTACTCTACCAATAGAGCTACTGAGTAGACAAACCAAGAGAAACATAGTATCATTCAACTTTCTCTCATTTTTTCCCATTTTGTCTAGGAGCCCTCTCAGGTTTTCATCCTAACTTCACACTTTTTTTTCTTTTTTAATGCTCACCCTTTTCTTCTTCTTTTCCTTATGAAATAGCAGCGTTAGTGTGGAAAGCAGCATCTTAGTTCATTTAAAACCTATGGGGGATTCCACTTATAAGATTTTATGATCTTCACTTTTGGTGAGATTTCTGGAATATGCCTCTATCAATGGTGGATATGCAGTCTTCCTTAAGCAACTGAGGGTGCAGTTCAAAGATAGATACACATAAATTTTAAATTTCCATTGTGAGGTTTGACATCATCATAGATCTTTCTATTTATACATTTCCAAATAGTCCATACAACCACACTAGGTATAGCATGAATGAGGTTGTTTTTATCCTTTGAAAAGGAGTTGAATGACAAAAACCAAGACAAGGCATGAAAGATGTGATTAAACTGGATGAATCTAATGTTTAGAATTTGAAAAGCTTCAATCCAGAGAGAGTTACGTGATATGGCCAAGTTGTATAAGTTGAAGCCTTTGATGGTTGAAGAAAGTATCATGCACGAGATGGTTTCAAAGAGTATGGGACCGACTAGAGGTCAGATCTCGGAACCAACGATCAGAACCATTATGTTATTCTACTGCGTAATCCAAGAGATAAGAATCAATTCACATGAAATTAAAGACAGATCTTCTGATATCCGAACTTATCTTCCCAAATCGGTTTATGGTTCTATTTTTGTTTCTCAACATTGCTACTCAAATTTGCATTTTGAACCAAACTCCAGAAATCCACTCCACAAACCCGACGTTTCTCTCAATTTCGTAAGTAACATCAATATTTTTCAACAACCATATTAACCTGGTTCCGATATCATAACAGTTGTTGAATAATCTACATGTGATATTGAACAACTACAACAACGACGGTTAAAATGCATATGCCATTGAGTATGGATGCATCTGCAGTGGTTATTAAGTAACCACCGCGCATCGTCGTGGCGTAGGCATCCTTCTACAAAGCAATGAATCGACATATACACAATTCTGAACCGAAAAGTATGTTAGGATGGTGGTTCCGGGTTCAATCTTCAAAATCACCGTGCAACAGATATGTTAATGACTATTCATGCACTGGTATTAACAACAATTGACTTGTACGTTACTCGATTTTTTCCTTGGCTCCTACATCATCATGTTTGTACTATTTTTGGTTAGCCCATAGTGTATCCGTAAAACGATCTCGCAAGAAAAGAACTCATATAAATTTGATGATTGCTATGCCATATAAGGAGTCTGATTAAGAAAGGAAAATGTAACGGTGATAGTCCCCAACTAAAACAAGATCGTAATATATACTTTTCAAAATCCTTTAGTTTTATTTTGTTTTGATGAAGGGGAAGGGGAAGTCTCTTGAAAGATAACATATCCATAAGTTTATAGACAGTTCTCCAAATTTTTTACCTTAAAAATTACAATTTTTTTTTAAAAAAATCAATTATTATATTTTATAAATTAAAAGAAGTAATAATTTGTATTTAAATGTAAAATTATTTAAAAACCTAATTTAAAAAGTATATTTTAATTTTTTTAGATTTAATAAGTAATTAAAAAATGTAGGGTACAAGTCGCTTGTCAGGGATCTCCTCTCTTTGATGAAGTCAATTTGTTACCTATCTTCGATTAGCGAGACATGGTTGAAAAGAAGATGTTACGGCTATCTTCCACTTTCCATTAGCAACGTACGCAGGCTTGAAGTTGGCACACTTGGAAAGCAAAAATTCCAAATTCCAGCAACCATCCGAATGCGGCCGACCTCCTACACAAATTGAAGATAGTGGGGACTGAAATTCCCTTTCTACGATTCTGTATGGCCGATGGTATCAGTAAAGCATAAATACCCCCTTTCGATCATGAATTCTCGTCATCACAATCATCACGAAACTCTTGCAACTCCCCGTGTCTCATCCCAAATTGCACAACAATCATTATTACGTTGTTCAAAAAATATGTTTAACCGTTAATAAAACAATTACGTATAATTACGACAAGTAAAAAGTTGATATTTACAAATTACTTGTTACGATGAATTCAACTATATATATGATAATATTGTTACTCATGTAACTATTCAAATATGTGGTCAAACTTTAATAGAAAATAATGTCTAAAAAGCAAATGTGCAATTTGAGTTGAGATGAAATACAATACACGCATCTAGGCCAGCAAGGTGACCACGCACTTCTCACGGACAAGATGCTCAACGATTAGGAAAATCTGGAGATGCCCTTTGAGTTATTGTAGCAGGCAAGCAGCTAACGATTGGGAAAATAAATTTACTAAATTCAAGACGGTCATATTTCATGATAGGTAAAAATCATTACGTAAAGTAGCTATGTAATCAAAAATATATAATTGAAGAGAAAGTCTGAACAAATGCGGTGTTTCCATATTTTATGGACAATTCACAGTTACTTTTACTTTAAATGTAATAATTTTTTATAAAATTTAAATATTATATTTTAAAAGTTGAAACGAGTAATAATATGTATTTGAATGTGAAAATATAAAATATATAATATGAAAAAATGTTTTCAAAATTTCAAAATTTGGTATGTAATTTAGCAAATGTAGTGTATGAGGTAAAAAAAAATTTGTCCATAAACTTATAGACAGACCGCCTGTCAAGAGACACACTCATAACTTAGGGGGCATTTGGTTGGAGTGAATCAGGAAAGGGAAGGGGAATCTGAAATCTTGATTCCCTTAGTGTTTGGATTGACTTTTTTTTATCATTCTCTTTCCCTGTTTCTAATCTTACAATTCCTTCAATTGGGGGTATCGTGATTACCTAGTGGGGTCGGCGTGTATGAACTAATATCTATGTCTGACCCACTATCCATAGAGGGTGTCAATTTTCATACCCATACCCGCCTCACCCGTACCAAAACTACATCCATACACGCCCCATTGGGGCGTACATCCACCAAAACCCGCCCCATTTCCATCCCTAACCTCCATACCAAACTTCGTAGATATTTACGCAACGGTTGTGAATAGAGCACCAAATATCGACTAGTTTTCTTCACTGGAGATCTATGCTACCCACATATGGTTTGCATCCACATATGGTTTGAAGTGGTTTCCTGGTAGTTCGCAGTGGTTTCCTCGCCCACTCATGGTGGCTCGAATGAGGTCTTGGGTCATCTCATGATGGGGAATCTTCGGCCAAGAGTTTCGCTGACTCATGGTAGTGGCTTAGGATGCGGCGCCTGCTCCCGTTGTTCGCGGTAGTTTTTCGGTGTTCTACTAGTGACTCATGTCTGTTGTGAGTGGCTCAGGCTCAACTAGTGGTTCACGGTGATCAGCCGGGTTCTCATGGTGACTGATGTTTGTTGTGGTTCTTTTGACTTGTGTTCATGGCTCAGGCTGCTAACCTTCTCTGAGTCATGGATTGAGTTACTGGTCATGCCCTAAGTTAAGGCAGATGGAGTCTGATTCAGCACAACTTGACGTCAACTTGATCAAACTTGGGTCGTGACTCGGTTTAACTCGGGTCCCTAATTGAGTAAGTATTAGCGGAAGTTTCCACTGCGGCGTCAGACACCATTTTGAAGAGTTTTCCTGGCTGCGGATCTTTTCATGACGTCGAATGTATGTTTCCCTAGTATTTTAACGGTACGACGACGTCTTTCTCACTGTTACACCTCCTATGATAGCGGCGAACAATGAAATACATTTTATTTATCATATCTAGTACCGAAAGTGTTTCTGGAGGTCATGGTGCTTCGAGGGGCAATTAATGTTTCCAAATTTTTATGGTTGTAGGCTATTAGTTCTGCATTTTTTAAAAAAATTGATTTGATTTTGTGTTCCTTTCACAGCTTTATGCTTTTTCGAATTTTAAAAAAACGTTGTATTTAAAATGGGTTTTTTGAATTTAAGTATCAGTTAGGATTGTCTCTGTTAATGTATATTTTTTCTGGTAAAATATAATTGACTTCACATCTGTTATCCAAAGTGTCATAATAATTAGGAGACATTCAAGTCAAAGTCATTAAAACAACAAACTTTTGGTGATGCTGTTTATTTTTTCAGGATTATAATCAAATTTGTAGACTTTGGTCCATTCGAAAGTTTATGCAAATTTAATTGTTAATTCAAATTAAGTGGTCCTTATATCCTTTGGGGCTCTTGTTAGAGATATGTCCACTGATTATAAGGGTTTTTTTACATTGGCAAAAAAATATTTTGGCAATTAAAACAACTGGGTTTAATCTCCTTGTTTAGGGAAAGGGTCTTAAGGAGTTAGATGGAAACATACATGATCTTTAGTTAGGGAGCATGATTTTGTTTTGATTTCCTTGATGTTTGATTAGAAGTGTGAATAAAGCTCTTTGCGTGCATTTTATTTGATACTTCACTGGGATTGGTTCTGTTAGGCTGTTTTGGGTCAATTCCATTGGACGGATACACGGTGATAGCCACTTAGTCTTGGTGTGCCCTGGTCATTGCAATATATGTTTATGTTTAGAATTGTAATATCGACTTGTGCATTTTTGTATCTCTCTTATTACCACTAAGGTTTTAGATTATTATTGTAATATTTAGCAAGCGCCTCAGTGTAAATGGGTTTATCTCATATCATCATTTACTTATAATCACACAATGAGTAAGACTGAGATTAATAGAAAAGAACAAAAATAATAACCCCAAAAATGCGACATTTAATAGTTTACTAAACATTTAAAACATACTTACAATTAGTAGGATGAAAGTTTGTGTTATAAAATATATTTCTTTACAAGTATTTTTAAATAACAAAATTATGGTTGTAGATTGGTAATATGTAAAGGATATAATATGAACTAAACATATGAACTACTTAAATATGAAAATGAGTAGAAGGAAGTTGAGAATTGAGTGTAATTTTAAATTGGATCATCACAATTTTTTATAATAAAAAATTAGACCGTCGATGAGACAACTGTTACTTTTGGGTGACCAAACCTTCAAATTTATGATCATATAGAGACAAAACCCTGTATAGTTATGTCAATCCTATTAAAGAAGAATTGGATCAAAATCATTACACATAAGCGCTTAAGAATATAAATTTTATAAATCTAGAGATACAATGGCAATATTAGATCTATATCTAAAAAAAGTTTAAAATAATTTTAAAATTATATGTAAAAATAGTTTGACTGCATGTATACCTATGATTCGAATGATTTTTAATAAAGTAACTAAGAACCAGTAGAAACCCGCCCATTGCAAAAATCCGGTAGCATATCCATGCCATCCCAATTTTTGGTGACCAAATTCTATCGTTCTCCTGTCTGACAAAATCTACCACCATCCCAAATAGGACAGATCTGGATGAAGATATTGTACACTTTAGTTAGAGACGTTTGCACAAACCACCAATAATAAAATAAAAAGTCATCAAAGTTTCGCAGACTGCGAGCTTTTTTAAACCTGAGAGTTGCTCATCAACTTCTCCTTCTTCTTCTACCATGCATCATTTACATCTGGTTCCCTCCTGGTTTTAGTATGCTGTCTCAGAGGTGTCTCGCCCCGTCTACCCATTTCCACCTGTTTTTGTATAAGCCCATATCGAGTTCTGCAGTAAACCAATGTCAAAATTTTGCAACCTTCTGAACCTATAACGGTGATATGCAAATGGAACCTCCAAACATGATAAAGCCAACACCGAAAATCTACAGTTGTAACCTCCGGATTGGATTCCACCCATTTCTACAATCTCCACTGTGTGACCTCTGATTTTGCGGCCTTAATAACTACATGGAAAGAGGTTGAAAAACTCCTCATACTGTAGGATTTGGCGGTGGCGACCTCCCCAAATTAGGTTTATCACTAGGGGGTTCGCAGAGAAAGAGAATACTCGCTTGTGAGAGAGAGTCTGGTAATTAGAGTCAATCTGGGAGGTCGTCGCCGTACCTCTCAAAAATACATTTATAAGCCCAATATGCTTACTAAATACAACTAAGTAGATA
>JAULKM010141741.1:0-18216 GCA_032355605.1 Rubia tinctorum | reverse complement strand
CGTCTTTGCAAATTACTAACTAAGAAGAAATGAATGTTGATCTTCAAATGGAAGTGATAACATTCCCCATATGCAATCAATGTGAAGGAATGAGTGAATGAGTCTAAGATCTATAAGTGGGTTGGAAGTGGAAATCAATTGCCCCCGAGGCTTTATTAATTGTGATTTTACCATATTTTTAGTAGTTTGTTGCATGATAGCATAATTAGTTTACTTTGATAGTTGTGTTGTCTTTAGATTCATAACTTAGAAAACCAACCAACCCCTCCCCTCCCCTTTTTACATGATTTCTTATATATATATAGTCTAGTATTACCCTTATATGTGTAAACCGTTAGGAAAATCTCTCTTCTTCGTGGACGACTCTGACTTGCCATTATCTGCTTAGTTGTAGTTAGGAAGAAATTAGGGCTTATAAATTGTATTTTGGAGAGGTACGACAATGACCTCCCAACTTTTTGGGTTATGCTTTAATGATATGATCTTCATTGATTGTGGTGATTTTGGAGGAATGATTCTTGATTGCATGATCTTCTTGATGGGATGCTATGATTTTCTATGAGTTTGTTGTTCAGGGAGAACGGTTCTTGATTGAATAGCCTTTAAGTTGAGATAGCATGATTTGGATTATTTTGTCTATTTAGGAAGAAGTGTTCTTCTTGAATAATACTTGATGCATGCCTTTGTATATTCTTGCATTACCACATTTTTCTTGTTATGATTGGATGGCTCCAAAAAGAAGTAGGTCGGAAAAGGGAACTTCCCGGGTGACAAAAGGAAGAAGTCGGCCAAGGTTGGGAGATGATAAGCCGACGAATTTCCTTCCTCCTAACTCTGCTTGTGTTGTTGATGAGTTCATAGGGTTGACCTCCATTTCTAGAAGATCGGCCAGGAATGAAAGTACTTGAGATGCCCAAAGATAACCATATTGGAGATGAAGTTTACATGCAAGGATACCTTGGGAGCTCTAGGTCTACTCGAGCCCGTCACGTATTTGCTAAGCCGAATAAGCCTGGAGGGTTTCTTGGACAAGCATTCCAAGACTTACATGTAGTGGACTTTGGATTTTTTGGCAACCTTGGAGCAAGCAATGGACAAGGAGGGGTGGGGGAGAATCATCCATTTCCACTTGGATGATAAGGAGTACACTATGTCGCATCGAGACATCGCCCAAGCATTCAAGTGGAAATACGAGAAGGAGATTCTGAGGACACACTGACAAGGCCTTCCATTTTCATTGAGCAATTTTTCGAGAATTCTTTCAGGCACAGAGAGGAAGCATCTATGTAAGAGCACCGTGATTTTCCATCCGACGTTGGGTTATGTCCAATGAATATTGTCCATGGGGGTATTCTATCACGAAGAGCTTTCACAGTGCCTCGATTCAGGCGTTCAAGTCCTTTGAGCGAGGACTCTGTAGGGGAATTTCTACCCCAATATGGTGCGGCCTTCGTGAAGGAATGAATGGCCATGGGAAACAAGAAATGTGGCAAAATATCGATGGGAGTCATGGTCGGACACTTAGCCCAACACTTGGGCCATCCGGTTCCCTCTTCATTCGCATTGGTGAACTTAGGTTTTTTGGGGGACAAGGTACACTATGGATAAGCTGGCGAGGGCTTCTATGGTAGCTACCAAAACTTTGGAGGATAGATTTTTGTGGTTGTACGGTGGCTCCACAATCATGATCTTTCCACAGCCGGAGCGCACCGCTATCAACCAAGATACTTTATTGGAGGATTTTTTCCAAGCACCTGATCTGCGGTTCGAGAAGGACTTCTACAAATTTTTATCTAGCCCGAACATAAACATTGAGGACTAGGATGGTGACACTCCATCTAGGGCATTACCTAGTCGCACTCACCTACCCGCGGACTTCCTCAACCAACTCCACATTTTTGGGGAACAACTTGGGAGTTCTACCCAACTTGTGCATGGGATTGGTCACGCGGTAGGCGGGATGAGTTTACAATTGGAGGAGTTCGGAACTAGGCTAGACTCTATGGAGGCACCATGCAAGTTTGGGGGTATAGGCTGGACTTCATCGAGCGGGAAGTGAAGGAGGAGTTTGCTATTTTGGATGAGAGGGAGGATGTCCAAGAAGAGGTCATCAAGCAATTGATTCAGAGATTCAATATCTCAAGGCTTGATGGTTTTCGGGACGTTATTCCCATTGAGAGGCAAGAAATGAGGCATGACGAGAGAAGGGGGAGGTGCGAGATAAGACGTTTGAGGGAGGACCCTTCGAGGTCACATGAGTGAGTTCTACTACTTTTTTCTTCCTCACTTATGATTTCCATCATTCCATTGCACTGGGGACAATGCAAAGTTCAAGTGTGGGGGAGGGAGTAGTGAAACACTTAGGAGTTTTTCATCTCGGGATTCTTTTGTGATTTTGGTGTTGCTTTGTTTTGGGTTTTTTTTTGTATTATTATTGGTTTTGGGAAGTTGGTTTTGGTGGTGTAATTTTTAGGGTACTATCTTTTTGATTTTGTGGGGGATGTTTTTGGGAGGAACTTTTGGTGGTGTAATTTTTGTTTTTCATAATCTTTATGTAGTATTAAACCCACCTTTGGGGCCTTTTGTGCTACACAAAAAAAAATTAATTTAAAAAATTATATATATATACCCTTAAGTTGGAAACCCGAAAGGGAAACTTAGGCCAAAATGGGAAGAAAGCCTCGATAGGTCAAAAGACCTAGGTAAAAATGAGAGGCTAGGCCCGGCTTGTTTGGAAAACATAGGCAAAAATGAGAGGCCGGGTGGAAAAATGTGAGAAGTGAGCTCAACATGTGTGAATGCTAGGATGAAAACCCGAAAGGGCTTCCTAGGCAAAATGAGAGAAATTGGAAACTAAACATTTCAACATATTTTGGTCATCTTTGGTGGTTTCTTCATCAATATCTCTTGGATTGTCTATGGTGGCTTCTTCAACGGAGTAAGCTAGTATAACACTTATCATTTTACTTTGCCTTTTCCCCTTTTTCTTTTGTATATTTTTGGTGGATACGTTACTTAGAATCTTTAGGGAGAGTGAGAGTTGTGATATTCTTACAATGTTCGGTGGAACTAGGGTAGCTTAGGAATAAATTGAATGTATTGGTTAACTTATCTCTGCATGCTACATTCCTTTTGGATCATTTCTCATTTTGTTTACTTTGAGGACAAGTTAAGCTTTAAGTGTGGGGGGATTGATGTGAACCTTTATGCATGTGTTAACCAATGCACTCGGCACATTTATTATCATATTTTGTTTGGTTGATTACTAGTTTTAGTTAGGCTTACACGACAAAGGATTTAGACAACCATTATTGGTTTTCTTGTCTAAATTTCAAGTTTTGTAGACTTAATTAAAGCTAATGGATACTTTGTATTCACGAACACCTAGAATTTCCTTTGTAATCTTACAAGTAGGTTGCTTATGGGTATTTTTATATCATTTTGTAGAAGATCATCCGCGATGGTGGTAGAAGATATTTGAAATGGTAGAAGATATTGAAGGTCATTCGCGAGAATGGTAGTAGATTGAAGGCCATTGACCTAAATGTGTGGTGGTAGATGGAATTGAGCGGGAAAAGGCAGATTTAAAGTTAAAGAAGGTAAAGAACGGAAGACGGCGCCAACCATCCTAATCATCCAGCAAGTCGGCATGAGGCCCATTACGAGCTAAACCAGGGTAGCAAAGGCCCTTCCACAGCCCCTCTACACGAGTCGTCTGGTCCATGCAGGGCGTGCCTCCCGTGTTCCCAAATTTGCTCCAAAGACTAAGTATGGGTTCAAGTTCCAAAAGTGGAGACCAGCCCATGGGGTGGAAAAAATGACACGGTCCACGCCATTCAACTGAGAAAAAAGTCCTTCCAGCTAACCGGTCGGGCCAAACGACACAGAGCACGCAAATCAAAAGTTTAAAATACGACACTAGCCGACGATCCATGCAGCTATGTGCTACTTTTACCGACACGATGCTACACAACCCATGTCAGTCTGTGCGGCCCGCGCCAGCACGAGGCTTCACGAGCCGTGTCGTGCTGCGCGCCCCTCACCGGTACAACCTTACACGGCCCGCACCATTTTTCATTGGTTGCACTAATTGTGGATACTAGGATTTTTAGGCCTATTTTGGGCCCTTTTCAAGGCCCAATTATCTGCTACTATATATATAGACCAATGTCTAATAGGGTTTAATTTTTATGTTCATTTTTAGACTTTAAGAGTAGGCTAGAGAGAGAAAGTTCCCTTCTTTCTCTCTAGGATCTTTTCTCTTCTTCTCTTTATTTTTTTTGTTGCCCAAAGGCAGTGAATCCAATGAAATACGTGGGTTCAATGCTTAGGGAGTATTTTATTTACTTGGGGATTGTGTATGTATTCATGAATTAATATTTGTTTTGTGAGATTCCTTAGATCTACCTATTTCTATGTGTTTGTGATTTTTATGTTGGCGTGTTCTTCATGTTCTTACTAATTGCATTATTGTCACACTAAGACTGGCACACAACGTAGTCTACTTTCATGTTGGCGCAATTATTGATATCCCCCGGGGAAGGAAACCTATATGTGCTTGAGGAAACGATAATCCGGAATCCTATGGGTGTGTGCACATGGGTTGTCGAGTCAACGTTATGATCGACCATACACTAGTCTTAGCCAGAAAATTGGCCCAAAGGGTTACAGATAGAGATGGTTGGAGTAGCAAACTAGGGTTTGAAATTTGCAATCCTAGAGCCATCAATAAGGTGTTTCACCCTCTTTGCCTTTTTGGTCCTAGGTAGAAGCATTCTTGGTTTAGTGCTCGGGACGTAATAGCACGAGGGAGATTCAGATTTGCACAGTAGGCAGGGCTGTTGTTGCACTCCCCTAATTACGGAGGCGGTACCGATGGCAGATTACATGTGCACCCTACGTGACGGTATGGGGAAGTGTTAACCATCAACCACGCCACGTGTTATAAACAGTATAATAGGTTTGTAGTTATTGTATGTGATGGAATCGAGGATCGAAACAACATTGATCATGTTACACAAATACTCCTCAAGTGCTAGTTTACATAGTTTATTCTCGTGTTAATTGCATGTTAGTAGTTGTTAGCAACCCCCCCCCCCCTATCCTGTTTTACCAACACTGATTATTCATAACGCTTGATCGGATTGATGACCTGATTGTGGCTTTGTTCAGTTGACTCTTAGATACCTAACATCTCTATGGATGACCTCGGTCTTGCCACTATTACCTCTTTTTGGTAGCATAGTAGTAGAAATAAAAGCAAAAATTACAAATTCTATCTTTGACCTCACTTAGCGACTCTCTTGGGTTAATGTAGTGGATTTCCCGTGATTTGTTGTGATGGCCCTAAGAGGGGGCAGGTCATGCAAATATAGAGATGCTGAATTTTTTGAATGCATATTTCCTTTAAAGAACATGAATGGTGTATCTTACAATGTGATACATGTTTCTTCTAGTTCTACTTCTGTGCATGTACCGGAATATGGTAATAATGAAATTTGAAGAAGTAAGAGACTTAGAAAAGAAACTGATTTTGGACCTGATTTCGTGCCTGCTTTTGTGACTGAACTCAAAGATGTAGATAAATTAAACGGGTTAGTATTTTTCTTCACCTTCTTGAAGAAGATCCTACAACTTTTGAAGAGGCTATGAAATCTATAGATGCTAGCTTTTGGAAAGAAGCAATTAATAGTGAATTTGAGTAAAAAAATGATTAATAATACATGAGACTTGGTAGACTTGCCTAAGGGATCAAAATCAGTAGGTTGCAAATGGATATTTAAAAGAAAACTAAGAATTGATGGTTCAGTGGAAAGATTTAAGGCAAGACTTGTGATTAAAGGTTTTACCCAAAAATTTGGTGTGGACTTCTTTTATACTTACTCACTTCTAACTAAAATAGTCACAATTCGTGCACTATTTGCCTTGCCCTCTATGCATAAAATGTTAGTGAGTACATCAAAAGGATGTTTAAACTGCTTTCTTGATTGGTGACCTAGAAGAAGAGATATATATGATACAACCCCCCGGGTACACCATAACGGCCAAAAAAATAAAGTGTATGTTTAAAACACACACAAAAACAATGGTATAAAAATTTTCAAAAAACTATTCTTAATTTTGGTTTTATTGTGAATGGATCTAATGCTTGTGTGTATTTAAAACTATTTGATTCTAAGTGTGTGATTATCTGTCTCTATGTAACGGACATGTTATTATTTGGAACACACATTGATGCTATTAATGAAACAAAAAGATTCTTATTCTATAAAGTTGAAATGAAATATTTCGGGGAGGTTAATGTCATTTTAGGGACAAAAGTTACTAAAAATAATAGTTCCATTCTATCCTAATCTCACTACGTTGAAAAGGTGCTGAGAAAATTTAATAGCTCTTATGTAGTGTCAGTAAGTACTCTTTATGACTCCACTATTCACTTAAAGAAAATAAAGGAAGAAGTGTATATCAAGGGGAGTATGCAAAAAATATTGGTAGCTTAATGATTTTAATAAACTACACTTGACCTGATATTGCCTATGCAGTAAGTAGACTACGTAGGTACACCGCAATCTTAGTGGAGAACATTGGGTTGCCCTTAGACATTTACTAAAATATCTAAGAGGTACAATGGACTTAGGATTGCATCTTGTAGGATATCCCGCTATTTTGGAAGGGTATTGTGATGCGAATTGGGTAATCGATAATAATGAAGTAAGTTCCACTAGTGGTTATGTTTTTACCTTAGAAGGAGCTGTTATCTCGTGGAAGTCTTCAAAACAGACTTGTATAGCTCGGTCTACTATGGAGTTTGAGTTTATAGTTCTAGACTTGGCTGGCAAGAAGCTGAGTGTCTTAGGTCATTACTGGCGAATATTCCTTTGTGGGGGTAAACCCACTCCACCTATCTATTTTTTATGTGACTCTTAGGCAGCCCTAGGTGTTGCCCAACGAGAAGCTTACAATGGTAAGAAAAAACCTATATACACATTAGGTATAAATATCTGAGAAATATGATTGAGACTGGTGTACAAGCTTTACAATTCGTAAAATCATAAAGAAATTAAGCCGATCCATTTACTAAAGGACTAAGTAGAAAGATAGTCCAAGGTTCATCGAGGGGAATGGGTCGGCTAAGTGAGGAATTTTTGGTGGATACTCTTGTTGTTTCTCAAACGACTTAAAGTCAAAAGAAACCAAGAAAAGACTCACAAACGTACAAACCTACCCATTTCTATGATATATGTACGTTGCAAGGATGAGCTTAAAGCTCTTAATGAATCCAAGATAATTCTAATTTGTGACGGACTTGTGGGATTCACTGAAATTATGTGAGGTTGAACAATGAATAGTTCTTAATCTTTCCATAGCCCTGATTTGTGGTCTAATAAGACTTGATGGAAGGACCTACTTGAGTGTAAAGGATTGACCTTCCTTTTATGAAAGACTTTTAAGGGTTGTCTTTCTAGAGCACCCATGAATTTTCCCAAGGAAACTATGGGCTCTATAAGTTGTTTATCGCGGAACTCATTTTATTCAAGTAAGACACGTGTTCTTGGAATGATCAACCAATTTAGGAGTTCCAGATACGTTCACTCCAAAAACAAGTTGATCATCCCAATTCACTATGCGTTAGTTCAATCGCAAGATACTGATTCTTAAGTGTCCAACTTTCACATGCTCAGAAAGATTACTTTTTTGCTCATTTGCATTAGTGGGAGATTTTTAGTAATGAAAATGGGCCAATCAGTCCAAAATTGATTTTAAAGGAAAAAAGAAAGAAAACAAATCTTGTCTTTATTCTTAGTCCAACATGGGAAGTTTAGAAGGGATGAGTGTAGTTTAAATGTGGAACTGTTTCACTACTACTTTGAGTGAGCAGGAGGAATAAAGACCCCTCGCGCAAGCCGCCCCCGCCGACCCACTGTTCGGATATGACGTGACGAGGCATGCAGGTCGAGTCTTAAGCCGATACTAATTTTTTGGTCCCGGTCAGTTTGAGAGTTCGGCTTTATGAGACTTCTCAATGATCAATAGTATTAAAATTCTATCCCTATTTTTTCTCCTTACATTTGAACACCATTTTTTACCTTGATGAAATAATTTCTAAACCCTGAAATTCGTTTTTACTGAGTCGTAGTTGTTCCTATATTTACTTAGCCCACTTAGTCCATGCCGTTGCCGATATTTGCTCAGTTATGTAGAATTGACTCCATGTTCCAGCCCAAGCGGAACTGCTTTCCACATTCCAATTTTTTTACATTCTAGTTGTTGTGTTGGGTGCCAATAAAAGGCCAGACGGGAAGCAGATCCAAACACACCCTTTTCTACTCTCTCTTCCTCACATTCTTCTGCTTTCAAACTATTCTGAGTTCTAAGCATATTCAGGCTCTGTTTGGCAGAACTTTTAAACTGATGTGCTTATAAGCGAAACACTTTTTAGTGTTTAGTAAAATGCTAAAAAACTGCTTATTTTGAAACCAGAAACTATTTTTGGGGGAAAAGCAGAAGCTGGTCTCCCCCCACTTTCAAAATAAGCTAACAGCTCTGCCAAACAGAGCCTAATACGAGTTCCTCCTCATTGCTCGAGTGACGAGTTAATGAGGTTCTGTGGTAATTTGGGGAACGAACGCCAACGTTGAACCTTGAACTACTGGTTGGGTGGATTTCGTTTCAAAGGTAGTGATTCATCACGCATACAGTTCTATTTTCAAAACCAAAATTCTATTCAGTACTGATCTTTTTCAAAACTAAAGTTTTCAACACAAAATGATCGTACATTCTTTTTCGTTCATTGTTACAAATTTTACCAGCAATGATTTCCACAAATCATCAGATACATCAACGTAAATGTATTTATGCAATCATAGAACTAGCAGGCTTCAATGTTCAGGGCCTTCATTCCATGTTCACAATTGTTGCTGCAAATTAGCAGCGTGGTTACGCTATTCGAAACGGCGAGGGGATTCGATTTTTCGGCAGCCGACGATATATGGACTGCCATCTTTTAACCGGGTTTAGACCCGTATTTGTAATCTGAATTTGGTTTGTTGTCCTTGGTATTGTTGTAGTTGAGCCTATATAACTCAATCGATAATATTAAATTAAGTAAGTTATGACCTTTCATCTTATTTCAATTTCAATAATTTCAACTCAACTTTTTTCAATCTCTTCTCAACTCTTCTCAAATGATCTCAGTTACAATCAACTCAACTCAACTCATCTCTTCTCAAATAATCTCAGCTCCAATCAACTCAACTCAACTCAACTCAACTCAACTCTTCTCAACTCTTCTCTAATAATTTCATATTGTTTACTTTCAACTCCATTCAAATATTTTTAATTTAGAAAGTTTTTTAATATATTTTGAATCTGAAAATTATATTAAATGTTGTTCATATTTGAATGTTTAAATTATTATAATTCATATTACTTGAAACTCGATAACGTTAGGGTTCAAATTTTGTGATTACATAATAATATTTATTTTATGTATTAAATTTTAAATAAATTATTTAATTCACATGCTATTATTTATATCATGATTTATTATTAATTATTGTTTAATTATTATATTAATATGTAATATAATTAAATAAATAAATTGATTATATTATTATTTAATTATTAATTTTGTTAAAATATCATGAAATTTTGAAATTTTAATTTGAAAATTATTTAATTAATTCTCACTTGAGTGTTTAAATTTTACTTATGAATTTTACAAAGATTGAATACGAAAAAAAGTACAATGTAAATAATGAGAAAAAATAGATAATTATCATAGATATATTAAATCTTAATTATTAATTAGTGTTGTAAATTAGGAAAGTATACATCTTCTGCATAGTAGTACCAATATTGTATTTGTTTACATTCATACTACTAAAACTGATGTGCGGAGAACATCTCTAATACTAGATGAGTGTATGTTATAGGTTCAATTATTTTACGCTTATGTATTTGGAGTTGTTTGGTTTTAAAAACTTTGTTCTCCAACCCCTAAATTTGTAGTTTCACGTTTCTTATTTCCTACAAACATTTAATGAATAATTTTTACTATATTTGCGACCCTAAATTTGTAGTTTCACGTTCTTTATTTCCTACAAATATTTCATAAATAATTTTAATATATTTCGCATAATCGTCATATTCTCCCCGTCCAAGCCTATTTTGCATAAAATCTTTTTTAGTCAAAGATGCTAAATTTTGACCACATATTTGAATATGTATATATATGAACAATAATTTTATTGTATGAGATATGTTTAGATTCGTTGTAACACGTAGTTTCTAAATATCAATTTTTTGTTCCGGTTATTATCCATAACTACACATATTTACAGTCAAACATGTTTATTGGATATTGTTAAAAAAAAATGTGCATAATAGGTTGGGACGGAGGGAGTATTATTAATAATTGTATACATTATATTTGTGAAATATATTTTAATTCACTTAAAACTCGATAATGTCAGGGTTCGAATTCTATAATTACACCATAAATTAATTTTTTAAATAAATGATTTAATTCACATGTACTATTATATAATCATAATTAATTATTAATATGTAATACAATTTAACCGTTATTTTCTATTAATTGTTTCTGTTAAATTAATTTTATTCAGTTAAGTTCAGTTTGATTTAGTTCAGTTCAATTTGATCATGTTCGACTGGACTATGTCCACTTTAGTTTGATTCAGCTTAATTCAACCATGTTCGGCTAGACTAAATTTACTTCAGTTTGATTCAGTTCAGTTTAGTTAGTGTGATTCATTTCACTTCAATTTTTTCCAGTTAGGTTCATTTTGATGCAGTTCGGTTCATTTTTATTCTATTTAGTTCAAATTGATGCAGTTTAGTTCAGTTTGATTCGGGTTGGTTCAGTTGTTTCAGTTCAGTTTAGTTTAATTCAGTCAATGTGATTTATTTCAGTTCAGTTTGACTCAGTTAAGTTCAATTCAATTCTTCTCAACTCTTCTCAGCTCTTCTCAACTCTTCTCAATTCTTCTCATCTCTTCTCAACTCTTCTCAATTAATCTCAACTCCACTCAACTCAACTCTTCTTAACTCCAATAAATTCATCTCATCTCAACTCATACCAATTTCAACTGAATTGGATAGGGTCTTACACAACAAATAAATTTTTTTAACATCACTTATAAATTAAAGACGCACATAAAATTATACTAGTTAACCATTAGATAAAAATACTAAAACTTGAAAAAAATTTGTACTAGTTAAATATAAAAAAATGTTAGTATTAATTTTAAAATTGACACACTTAAAGTCTAACACGTCAATCAAAATGAAAGGTACATTTAAGATGAAAAATTAAAAGCTCAAAATAAAACTTCAAAACATATGATTTTAACAAACACAATAATTCTTATATAGCATCAACAAATTTGACTGAAACATCATGGAAATGAAACATCACATTTTTTGATGTGCACACTAAAATGTGACACTGGCATAAAAAATAAAAGCATCAATATTAAAATTTTTAAAAAATTCACGCTGTTGAAACATCAAGAATACAGAAAATATAGATCTAATAGAAAATAAGAAACATTAATATTAACTTTTAAAACGGCAAGTAAAAAAAATAACACATCAATCAAAATGAAAGTAAAAATTTAAAACTTAAAAACTAAGACGTAAAATATTACAAACTAGTGTAAAAAAGTGTGAAAAACTTTAACATGTAAACACAATATTTACATTAAAAGGTCAAGATTTAACTTTAAACTATGATTTTAGCAGGGGAAAAAACTGTTGGTATAACATCAAGACAAAATCTTGGAAAATATCGTCTTTTCTGGAAAGACGAGGTTTAATCAGAATAATAGGAAGTTAGGGATTTAGTTGTAATATTCTAGAAATTGAAAGAGACGTGCATATAGAAATTGAAAGACATATGTGTGTGTATATATATATATATATTTATATGTATTAAACAATAACTTTTTATTTCCTTTCAAAATTCATTTCGTCTTCTTTCAATCGTAACACAACTTCTCTTTCTCTCTAATTTTTTCTTCTTTGTCATTAAATCTTCTCTCCAGCGTTCGTTTTCTCCCAATATTTGCTGTTTATTTTGTCGGTTCTTTGTTTAATTGTGTTCATTTGAGGTAATTTTTCCTTTTTGTGATCCATTTTTTATTTTATATTCTGTTTTTTAGGTTTAGAGTTTTAGATCTGAAGTTTTTTGTTCTATCAAAGGTCATGAAAATGTCAAAGTTGATGTTTATTTGTTAAATTTATGTTTTAAATTTGTAGTTTTGGTGTCAAATGAGGATTCGTGTGCTTTAGTTTGAAGTATAACCATTTTTCTAATGTTTTTTATGTGATGATGTTACCGTGTTTTCTATTTTCCCAAATTTAGGAAGTTTATTTTTTTGAAGATCTCATGTTTATTGTGAAAACCTTCAGGTTTATAGTGTAATGTGTTGATATTAAGTGGTCGTTCTGTTAAACTACTTTGTTTTTGGTGCGTAATGTTTGCTGTTGTCTTTTGCCCAAATATTTTTGTAAAATTCAGTGAGAGGTGCTTTTGGATACGAATGTGACTTTGTTGTTGTTGCTGTTAAGTTTTCATGACTTGTGCTATTTTGAGTTGATTGGATTTTAATTTTTATAAAAGTTTATGTGTTTACTATGAAATAAAATGTTCGTCGGCAATTGAAGCTTCAATTACATCATATCAAGTAATTTTCTCTTTTTGAGTTTCGCTTTTTTTATTTTATGTTCAATTTTTTAGGTTTTTGGTTTTACATCTCAAGTTCATTTGTTATATTATAGAAGAATGGTGAAGAAGAGAGGAAAATTTGTCAAAGATTCTTTTAATGTCGAAGGTGATTTTTGTGTGTGTTGAATTTGTGTTACTAATGTGTAGTTTTGGTGTCAAATGAGGATGCAAGTGCTTTAATTTGCAGTATAACTGTTTCATGATGCTTTATGTGTGATGATGTTAGAATGTTAATTGTTTTTCCCAATTTAAGAGGTTTATTTTTCAAAAATCTGATGTTTATTATGAAAGGTTACATGTTTATAGTGTAATATGTTGATATTAAGTGGTTGTTGTGTTAAATTGTTTTTTGTTTTGGTGTGTGATGTTTTTTTTCTCCCGCCCAATTTTTTTGTCAAATTGAGTGAGAGGTGTTGTGTTTGAGTTGAAAAGTTATGTGTTTTGGATTCGAACTTGTGATTTTGTTGTTGTTGTTAATTATTTTTTGTGATGTACTACTGCGAGCCGGTGTGTTGAAAGGTTCAACATTTGTTGGTAGTTCGAGTGAGTTAGGTAGAGTTCTTGTTGGTAGTCAGGTTTTTCAATTCAATAATTTTATTGTGATTTCAATGAATGAGGAGATTTCCGGTCTCATTGTAAAATGTGTTGTTGTTTTGTAGGTTGCTAGTGAAGCAGTTGCTTTGTTTCGAAGTGATGTGGAAGTGGTTGCTTCCAAGTTAACAGAAGGTTGTCGAAAAACTCAAATAATGACTATTCAAGATTATATGGACACAGATTCAAAGCACATGCCCAACACTAAAGACATTCTTGATGATCCTGCTACGTGGAAGGTGATCGATGATCTCGTGCACAATTTTAAGGAAAAAAATAGCTGGATCCATGCCTAATTTCGATCTTTTTGGTCTCGATGATGTCTGATATGAATAGTTATGTAATAGTTTGTGGATTTAATATGTAATTAGATTGTTTTAGAAGATATTATTTAGTTATTTTGAAGTAATATGATTTTAGGTATGTCAGGTTAGATTTTTTGGTAAAAACAATGATGGTTTATAGCGATACATGCTCACTATGAAATGCAGAGGTTTATTTTATTTCTGTCCTTTCTCTTAAAATTTCAAAGTTACCTGAGTTTTTGTGTGTCGGGTTTGATGTTTTGGTTAAAACATGCATATTTACAGTGATAGATTTTCACCATAAAATGTACAATTCAGATTTTTGCATTCAGAATTTGGTGTAAGTTTTTTTTTGAAGTTATTTGAATTTTTGTTTGTGAGGTTGGATGTTTTGGTTAAAATATTGCACGTTTATAGTGATAGATCTTGACCATAAAATGCATCATCCGTTGTAGATATTGCTAAGCCGATTTTGTAAACTCGTGATTGTGCTGTAAGATATGGTGTATAACTTTATAAAGATTATCAACCAATTTGATTCATATTTCAGTCTTACACCATATTCAAGTTATAGGAATTTCCTTAGCCTTTATCTTTATCGAGATTGAATCTTTCGATGTACCACAGATTGGTATTGGTGGGGGGTTGACATCGCTATATTTTCCAGAGCTTTCCCTTGACACATGAGCACACAAATTATTTTTCAGTAATAACTCCTTGGTTGTTCTTCCGTTGCATTTTTTTTGTAGATGAATCCCAATTTGTTATCATGTCATTTTTAGAGATCCTCCCATTCTTGTAGTGTTCTTGCTTTTAGCCCGTTGATGCATTCAGTCACTTCAATTTCTGCTAAGTTTGATAGATGTTCATAGTCTGCAGTAACTGCAAGTGAAACATTTGAGTTTTGGTTAGAAACATTACATACTTAAAGTAAAACATATAAGCTATATGTTACTTATTTGTGTTTTCGATTAACTTTTCTTTTGTGATTTTTCTCTCTGGTCTATAATTTCTAAATATCTTTTGAAATTGTTCAGCATGAAATGCTACAACTTTAGGTTGAAACATAGACATTAAATCATACAACAATGAAATTTGAAATGAGATTTCAATCTTAACATGTACTGAGATTTCATATTTCATGAACAAAAAAGGTTCATATTTGATCAACATAAATGCAGTACGTATGATTTAAAAGCTTTCACTGTCAATGTAAAATGTTCAAATTTTAATGAATGTAATAGTGGATCGAAAGGAAGAAGAATTCGTCAGAGCTCATACCCTTAGAAGGTATATTAGCAGCAGTAACAATATGTTTTTCGATTCCTTCGGTTAAGAGGATGTAACGAGTGCTTGATTTGCGACGGTTTCTGGCGATCTGCGGCGCTGATGTCGGATGGTGTGGATTTAAAGAATAGAAGATGGCAGAATCAAAGATCGCATAGCTGTGCTTGAGGATTTGGGGATTTTTATTCAAAGATCGCAGGGCTGCGAGAAAGGTTTGGAGAAAAAGATGGAAACCTGAAGTTTTAACTTATATAGGCGTGTGAATAACCCAAACTGTTATATCCAATTTTGACTCGTATTTGGTTGATTATGACTCGCGAGTTCTGATTACTTTTTTGTCTTAAAATTACAATTCAGCCCTTAGTCTTTCCATTGCTTATGGAAAGACCGTCTTTCAAGAGACGGACTCTAACATCATAAGGTTTTATCGTAACATCAAGTACTGGAAATGAAACATCAAGTGTGGTATTAAAAACGAGCATATTGTGCTGAAATGGGTTGAAAATTTGATCCGCTAATTTCTCCGACCCGAACTCTTGTCCCGCGAGATTCTTATGACACGGAATCATTAATTCCCCAGTTATTTGTACTCAACACCCCCAACAAAGTGAGATTTGCACCTAGATCCCTCCTTATTCTGCAAATTTATATAACTTACATTTAGAACCCCATCTCTAATTAAAATTTATTATATTGCAAATTAATTTTTGGTCTCGCTATGAGACGGTATTATACAAGACTTTGTCAAGTATGAAATTTTTACCCAAAATGACAAGAAAAAACTTGTTGTAAGACAACTACTTATAAAAAGTGAAAATTATAAATTTAGATAAAGAAAATTTATTGTTTGATATTTGAATTAGGGGAGTAAGGCTCTGTCTGGCAGAGATGTGCTCATAAGCAAAGCTAGCTTATTTTGAAAGCAGTGGGAGACCAGCATCTGCTTTCCCCCCAAAAATAGCTTCTTCTTTCAAAATTAGATGTTTTTAACACTTTACCAAACACTAAAAAGTGATTTTCTTATAAGCAAAGCAGCTTATAAGCACTTCCAAACAGAGCCTAAACGAATTGAGTTTTTGCAAACGTTCGAGAACAACTTGGTCAAAAGCTCATCTCAAAATTGAATTGGATCGATTTTGAGTCGAACTCGAGGTGAGCTTGAACATTATTTGAGCTTGAACTCAAACTCAACTAATATTGTTCGATAAGCTTGTCGAGCCAATATAATATATTTTTATTAAATATAATATATTATAATGCATATAAAAATAATGAATATATTTAACCATGACTCAAATTTGAACTCGAACACAAGGTCAAAAAAATTAATTTCAATCGAGCTCGAACTCAAGCCAAAATTTTATAGGCTTGATCAGCTCGAGTTTGAGAAATTTCAAATGAGGTCTAACTCAAACAAAGGTTGTCTGAATTTACTCAACTCGTTTACATACCTAGTTTGGATTAACATTCTATTTTAAAGATTGGAGAAAGAAAAACGAAGAAATCTCTATGTATTATTTTGATAAAAGTGCTTTTATAACCCTACATAGTTGACATAAGTACCAATATAACCTTTTGATAATTGAAAGTACAAATATAACTATAGATAGTTGATGTAAGCGCGATATTACCCATTCCGGTAGTTTAAGGCCATAATTGATTAAAAGACGATTTTACCCCTATTAAAATAAAAAATTACATTTTTACCCCCAAAACTCTATTCTTTCTTCTTCTCTCTCTTATTTTCTTCTTTTCCGCCACAGTATTTTCTTCCACTTTTGCCGAAACCTTTTCTTCTTTCTTCTACACTGCCTCAGACCTAACCACCATTTCCCAATGCATAAACCCCATGCGTTCATCTCCCTTCATGATGTCACCAGTCATCACCATGAAGAACCGCTTCGAGCTCCCCCAAAACACTGTGAGATCGATTAAGATCCACCCGCTGTCGCGCTGGTGGAGGTTACTATCGTGGTGCTAGACTGCAACGACGATAAGAAGTTGGTGATGAAAACAAATGAGATTGTGAAAATCTAAGTCAAGAAAATCCACTCGTTGTATTACGCTAGCGAGAAGGCTGGCACTAAGGTCCTCGTCAGCCTCGTCACCGACACCGGCGATGGCTACAAGAACAACGATATCAGCAGGGAATGAAGACACTAGGAGGAGACGCCGATAGCTCTACTTCAGATCTACGTCGTCGGTGGTGAAAATGTTCTATTTTTTTACGCGATGACCGTCGTCGCTTCCGTGGGAATGGAGACGCTGAGGCTGCAATTGGAAAGGGAGTTCCAGTTGTTCATCTCACACGTGGTGATGACCGGTAGAAGGGGTGGCGGTGGTGGCTGGTGGAGAGGGAGAGGGTGAAGGTGACACAATAGTAAAACTGTCCTAATACTTTTAGGATTTAGGCCAAAGGGCATCTTAGTCATTTTATGCATGGTCCACGCCGGCCAATGCCAGAAATGGTGCTTTAGGGTTATATTGACACTTTCATCAACTAGTTAGGGTAGTTTTTGTACTAAAAGTTATTTGAGAGTTACATTGACACTTATTCAAGTAGGTAATGTTATATTGGTATATCTCTACTAGACAACACCCCTTTGCCCCTGCACGGATTTTGAACGAAAATTAAAATATAATATAATATATAATTTAAATAAGTATTAAGTTATTGTCATATGTATATGAATATTACACATGGTGAAGAATTTAAAATAAATTATATTAATTAGTATTATAATGTATTGAATGAAACAAAATTGACTCGATCCTTGTCGACATATGCGTAAAAAATGTAGAATATTATTAACTGTTGTATAAAAATATTTTACCTTGTAAAAATTATAGTGATAAAATAAGAAATGTCAGTTGATAATGAATAAATAATTATTTGACTGAATTTATAAAATTATATCTCCTTTTAAAGGAAATACAAAAAATAAATATTTTTCAGAGAAAAATAAATTACAATGTTACAAACTATTTAAATTATACCACTTATTCATATTAATCGAATAAATCTTATACAGAAAACTAAAGATTACATATTAATAATAATATGGTAAATTAGTATATGGGTGAATAGTTTAAAATATTAGATTATTATATATGGTATTAAACATGATTTATATGTTAAATTTAGTTAACAGGTTAAATTTGTTGACAGATAAATATTTGCGAGAGAGTAGATTTGATGGAGATTAGGGTACGACTACCACCATAAATGAAGACATTCCACGTCTTGATCAAACATTCAAGGGTTTTGTTCGTGATCCTCTA
>JAULKM010141733.1:0-18217 GCA_032355605.1 Rubia tinctorum | reverse complement strand
AGAAGCAACATGACCCGAGGAGTAACACCATTGACACTCGAGTCGAACAAAAGAATTCATTTTTTTGAGTTTTTTTTAACAGTACCGCCGCCGCTACAGTGCTTCCCGTGAACAGTATCGCCGCTGCTACAGTATCTATGAACAGTGCTGGGTAGATGAACAGTACCGATCCGATGAACAGTACCGGACGATGAACAATACCGGCCCGATGATCAGTACCGCCGATGAACAGTACCGCTCGATGAACAGTACCGCCCCCGATGAACAGTACCGCCCGATGAACAGTGTCGCCGATGAACAGTGTCGTCGATGAACAGTGTCGTTATATGATAACCGTGGTAATATTTTACAAATTTGAAGTAAAAAATATAACCGATGTAGGTGTGATGTCGGTAACATAGGTACAACCTAGCAGTAATAGTTAATCATGAGATTATCGGCTATTCACTATTGGTTTGTTGGACCAAATTCCTCTCGACGTTAGGGGGCGACATCGCATGTTTCCTCATGCGATGTTGTACATGCTCCTCAGTCCAAACCAGTGCCTAAATCCAATTAAATCAATTAATTCACGTAATGTCACAGGTTAGTCGGTAACATGTCGGTAAACCCGACATCATGTGTACAAATGAACAACAAAGTTGCACTGCTCTGTCATACCTAATAAATCAACAATAGTTAACCAATACAGTCAGAACTTGGAATGTTCCATTTAAAGGTCTCATTCCAAGTTCACAGCAACCATTCTCAAATTTAATCAAACTAAATTGGTAAGACTAAAGCTAGTAATCCAAAGCACATAATGCTACCATACAATATCCAGAACACATCCCATCAAATTACAAATAAAACAAAAGACAAAATATCCCAATAAAATCCAAACAAATCATGTACAACAAACTAACATCCATGACAATCAATGGGGTGGTGATAGGGGTGGGATAACATTGTCTGCCGACGAACTGTTTCCATCATCTTGAGAATTAACCTCTGACTCTTCGGTGGAAGACTCGGTATCGCCAGTGCTAGACCCTTCTTCATCATCAATGGTTTTCAGGCCATCCTCGTTATCCCTAGGCCCCTCATCCCTAGGTGCATTGATCCCACCGGCAATCGTAGATTTCAGCCTGCAAATTCTTCCATAATCTTACGCACGTTGCGGTCCGTGTGTTGGGGCAGGGCCTTAGGTGTGGGAGGTACATCCAGATTTCCCTTGGGGACGTTGCGATCAATCCACGTCTCCACCTCCCAATGCCAATGCTTCTGCTCGAATTAGTTCACATTGTAGTACTTAGGCTGGATCTTTGCTTTTGATTTGATAGGAACCTTCTTCTTCTCCAAAATAGCAGTGATGACGTTGCCGTAAGGGAGTGTCCGACTCTTCAGGGCGAGGGCCACTTGGTGCATCTCTTAGATGATGGTGTACCCGGGGCCAATTACCTTTCTCTCTACAAAGTGATAGTACATGCCGGCCCTATTGATCATGCACTCTGAACGATGTCTGACTGGGATTAGTATTTGTACAATTATATTGTACATCATTTCTCCTCAAGATCAAGGACATCAATCTTGATTCGCCTTAGTTGGATGAGCCCGCTCCCCACTTCAATTTTGAAGTATTTCTCCACCAATCGGTTGGGGTCAAGCGCCCCAGATGAGTCATTCTTGTCGACTTGCAGAGGCTAACTGTCATAGAAGTAAAATTGTAGAGGTTTAACCTCTGGGTGATCCTCCTCACCAATTGTACATCCAATCACTTGATTGATGAACTCCACCGTCATCTCCACATCCATCCCGTCCACTTTTGTAGTGTATATGTTTAACGTTTACCGAGTGAAATTGGCATTGAACTCCTTGACCTCCTTATCATATGTCGGTTCAAACCCTCTATTACTGACGATTTGAAGGGTTGGAGGAAAACATTGAGGTGGATTCACTTCACATCCACAAGCTTCATCACTCTGACCTCATTTATCCTTTGGCTCTGGATCATATTGAAACACTTCTCGCCTCCTCATCGATAAAACATATGTTGTCCCATGTTGGCGATGGAGGGGTGTGATGAGATGCCAAATGCATGTATTTTACGATGCATTTAGCATCATTTTTCTCATCATTTTGTTGGAATGTTTCTAGATTTAGGTAGGATTGGGGTTGGATGTCCATTTTTGGTTTTTCATATCTAAATCCTTCTTTTCTTAACCTACTTTGAATTTAATGGAATTATATCCTTATTAGTGATGTGCTTATCTCTTTTTAGCACATTTGAAACTTATATTTGTAATAGACTAATCTTTCATGTAAGAATAATGGATGCTTTGTTCGTAAGAAAGTTAGGATGATGATGTAGAAGCTATATCCCAAGTCTCTAGTTTAAGGTGTTTTTGGAAGATCTTTTATGATCATGTTCATGATGTGAGATTCAAGAATGAAGATTCACAAGAAGAATAAGGGTTTAGAAGTGAAGGCTAATAAAATTTGGTAGAAGAAAAGTCTGGATTTGAAGAAGAAAGGCTGGTCGAAAAACACGAAGATCGGTTGGGTGAAGAAAACAGGGTGCATGCCTGGGCACTCAAACGCCAATTTTTTAAAACCAGTGCTAATAAAAAACTAGTGCTAAATTAACACCGGATCCAAAAACTGGTGCTAACAGATAAAAATTGGTGCTAAATTAACACCGGTTTTTAAAAACCAGTGAAACCATTTCACCGCCTACTTAGACCCCAGTTTTTTAGAATCCAAAAAACTGGTGCTAGCCTTCTGAAAAACCGATGCTAGAGGGGGTTTCCTATGATAGTGACATCTTCTTCCATAAGACCCTATTTTAACTCTTCATTCCTCCAGCGACACCGTGATGGCGGAGGCATCGCCGGATCTGAAACTCACAATTTCATTTTTCCAAGCTCTCAATAATGAACTCCATAGATCCCAAAATCCCAAATCTAAAATGATTAGAAGTCTATTTAATCCAAAGCCAAAAGTTAATCATCTCGGATAACTAGGGCTAAAATTTAACAAACAAGAATGCAATAGACTAGATGTAACTCAAAGATGAACTCTGGTCAGAAATTTTGCACGTAGCAGGCCTCAAATGGGGTGTCTATGCAAGGACTTTCAGACTGCGAGATTTAAGGATCATACAAAAATTCATTTGCGCGACAATCGGCAGGTTTTTATTATTTTTTCACTTTCTAATGACTATTACTGTTGTCGGTTAATCCAAATTTAAACCCCAATGCAGATTCTATGATGGTGCCAGTTTAGGTATCTATGTATGGTCTCCCACAATAATTTTTTGGTAGTTGGGATATTATGTTTCTGGGTAATTTAATTGATAATTCTATGAGGGTAGATAAAGCCACTTTGAATTGAACTAGGCCTCATGTTGCTAAAGTTTGCGTTGAAATAAGCATTACTAAACCACTGGTAGAGAGTCTGGATTGATTACAAGGACTTGGGATTCTGGAAATATATAGAATATGAGGGTATACCAGATTGTTGCTCTGACTTCCTCAAATTAGGCCATATGACATCTTCTTGCAGAAATGATAACACTATATTTATTATGAATGCTTAGCGTCCGAAAGATCAACAACGAGTTCATAATTCATCAGGTAAAGAGACTCATCCCAATGATGAACAGAGACGGCCCTCAGGTGATGGGATGAAGTCTTCTTCTGGCCTTTCAATTAATTAAAAACTTTGTTTGCCTTAATTAAAAAATAAAACTAACAAGAGTGTCCAGGTCATAAAGGATACGGGTTCACAGACAACTGAAGACAAAAGCCAGAGTCTCATGGAAGCTCAAGAGACTGGACTTAATAATCCACCAAAAAACAATAAAGGAAAGGTTAAAGAAGCTCAGGTTCCATCTAAAACTCACTCTGAACTAATTATTTCTGAACCAGTGAAGCATGCAGTGGCTGAACCTGCAAATGCTTGTATCATTACTAATGATTCTATCCATCTTTCTGTGAATTCTGATAAGGCTGTGTCTGTCTCTGAATCTTTTAACTCTAATATGGTTTTCGTGTCTAATGCATTCAAAAAGTTGTTATGCCTACACCTAAAATATTGAATCCTATTTTGCCTTTTGTGTCTACTAATCTCTCTCAAAATGTTCACCTTACCACTCATATGGTTAATTTACCAGATGAATCAAATGGAGTTAAATATAATCGAGAGAATACTCTTACAAAAAAGGATAATAACCAAGATGTTAAGGGCTTAGTTGGTACATCTCAGATTTCATCTGAACATACAAACATATCAACTAAATCTCCACATGAAAATCATAATGAATTAATATATAAGACACTCAATCCAAAAAATTTACAAATCTTATATAACTTAGAGTTTGACTGAACTCAATGCAGGAGAGATTCACCTCTCTTATCTCTTGGTAATAATAAAGATAAAATATTGGAATGGCTTAATACAGAACATTCTTACAAAAGCTTAAAAGATACAAATATTAATTTAAATGAATTAAAAGCCTGCTTTGCAAAATCTTAAAAGAAATTTGATCAGTTCTAAAATATCATAAACATCAACTGAGTTTGAAATCAATGACCAGCCACACAGACCAAGAAGGTCTATAAGAAAGGATTATACATTTACCCTTAAAACGGTTAGCATCCATTACTCAATGAATTCATCTAAAAAACTTAAATGATAGGAATAAACATATGGAACTGGACTGAAAGGGGTATTGGCAATAAACTTAATCAAATAAGAATCAGAGATATTAAACATAAACACAAAGTCAGCATTTTTGAGATAATAGAACCGATGAACCAATCAGATTCTATAACCAAAATAGCAAAAGATATTTACATTAATAATTTCTCAGAAGGACAAGATTGTAAAAACTGGCTCTTCTGGGAAGACTCAACCAGTGTCAAGATCTTACAACAAGATCACCAATGATGGAGATGCCAAGACGACTACCACAATAAATGAAAATATTCCACGACTTGATCAAACATTATGTTCGGGATCCTCTAAGTGACATAGTTGCGCTGATGAAAATTTCAAGAACAAATCTTAGAGATGCGGCATTGAATGCTTTGATAGATCAACTTGATGATGAAGAACTCAAGAATAAATCGGCTAGGGCTTGGATTACTTATTTTGACTTGTCGATTAACTGAAGACATCATGAAGAACATTATACTATTTTTTCCCACCGGGTTTTTAACGAGGAAGCGTGATTTTTGTAAACTTTTGTAACATTATTTTATTTTATTCCATTTCTCGACTATTTGGGCTTTTTGGAGAGCTATTTTCAAAAATTCAGCCCAGTATTTTTGACCCAGTCCATTAGGGTTTTAAAAATATTAAGTTTTATTCTGATTAGACTTATATTTGGTAAGATTAGATAAGGTAATATTTTCAAGGTTGCTTGGAGAAGAATTCGAGTATATTATCATTTATTTTAGGATATTTAATTACATATGGTTTTAGCTTCTAAAAGCTGCTATAAGTTGATTCAGTTTCCAATTGTAATTAGGGTTTTTGGGCGAGATTATCCCTATAAATAAAGGGGTATGTCCGAGACTCTCCTTACCATTTTATCAATCATATATTTAGAATTTTTTAGTTGTGATCATTGCTTGCGAGCATCTTTATTGTTTCTTAATCATGCGGGTTAATTAAGTATCAATACCCTTGTGAACTAATCTTGTGGGCTAGTTAGTGAGAAAGTAGAAATTAAGAGCACCCCGAGGGCTAGACTCTTGAATTTTGTGCGGAATACTAGGGTTTTATGAGTTCCCTTGTTTTTACAAAGATCTAATTCTGTAATCCAGAGTCTTCGCAGGGAGATTTATATCATTTGGTATCAGAGCGAAGCAAAAGATCCCCGTGGCTGAAAATCATCAAGGGTTTCGAGTTCTTGCATAATTTTTGTTCAAAATTTTATCTTAAATTTATAAACTCTTCTGTGTCATATTTTAACTATTTTTGTTGGATCTTTCTTAGCAGGAAGATTGAATCTAGAGTCGAAAGACGTCAAAGGGTTAGAATATTTCGATATTACTATCCGCCTTCATCTTTGTCAATCGAGTCAGGAGGACATCGAAGGGTCTGAGCGTTAAAAATTATTATCCGCCTTCACCTCCTAGGTCAGTTTCGTAGATTTGAAGTAGCTATATAGGTTATGTGCTTGAGATATTTTTCGTCAACTCTTCAGAAAAATTATTGCATGCTCATAATCCTATAGTTTTCTTTATCGTTCTTTGATTACGTAATATTAAATTGTTCTTTGATTCTTGATTATACCTTATACATAAAAAAAAAGTCCTCAATGTCTTTTCCAGATATAGTGTCATATTGTTTATCCTTAGGATCTTGAATAGCTCGAAATTTATTTGAATCGAGAGGAAGTTGTCACAAATTTCTTATTTTAAGTTTTATATAGATGATCTTTGTTCCAAAAAAGTTATCAAAAAAAGTTATCAAAATTTTGGGTTTTAAAAGCGAAATGCAGGGTTTTGAAATCGAAAAATATGGGGCAGATTTGTAATTTTTAAAAGTTTGGGGTCTGTTCTGCAATTTTTGAAAATTTTGAGGCTGCACACGGTTGAAATTGCTTGGAAAATAAGATTCTGATTTTGGGTATTATTAAATTCAAATTTATAGATGAAAAATAAAGAATAAAAAGGCAATCCGACTTGAAAAAGGAAAAGGAAACAAAGAAAAAGCCTAATCGGAAGAGGAAAAGGAAGTCGAATCCATTTGAGAGGGAAAATAGATATGAAAATTTAACTTGGGCAGAAAGTAAGTACTTAAAATCCTTTTCAAGGAAGGAATAGGGTTGGGATAGCTAATCCAAATTGGATTTGGAAAAGTTAAATCAATTTTCGGAACTTATTTGTCCCATATATAAAGCATTCTTGTTTTTATCGTATATTCTTCATTAAAACTCCAATTCCTACCATTAAAATTGTATTTTGTTCCTTATTATTATTATTATTATTTGTAATTTTAGATTGTAGAGCCCAATTTTGAGTTTATATATTTTTAAATTTCGAAATAAGATCTGCAGTACTTTTTCTCCTATTTTGCTTTGAATTTGCGGTGAATTGATCGATTGCCCTTATATTAGCCTTCACCTTGTGAGTTGTGAGTCTCATAAACTTGGTGAGTCACCTTACTAAACAAAGGGAAGTGGGGACAATTTTTATTACAAAACATTTATTTTCTTAGCAGCCTAGTAGAGATGGAGGACGGAAATCCATTTGTTCCGCCTTTTATTGGCAATCCCAACAATTTACCACTGACGAATACTTCTAATAGTATGCATGGTGAACAACCACAAGATGAGGCACCAGACAGTTGGGAATGACATTGTGTCAAACTAAATGAACCCATTGTTCTAGATCACTTTGTTGTCACATTAAATGCACTCGTGAGTGGGGTGTAGAGATTGAAGAGAAAAGTAGACATCTTCGCACCACCCACTCCATAGGCTATGGCAATGAGGGATGATCCTCAAATATTTTTTCGCAAATTCCAAGGTTATGGTAGTTCCGATGAAGATTCCAATGAATCGAAAAGACGATCACACCGAGGGTCTTTAAGAAGGCATCGCCACGACAGATATCAGGATTCCCGAAAGAGAATAAGGGCATGTCCAAGTTTAGGTTCAAGTTTGAACTCTCCTCAAGACATCAAGGGGTTTGAGTATGATATACCTTGATTTGATGGTCAACACAATCCGATGAAGTATCTAAATTTGGAGGGACAGATTGAGAATCTGTTTGATCTCAATAATTATTGGGGGAAAGAAAAAGTAAAGGTGGTGCAGTGTTCCCTTACTCACCATGAAGCCGAGTGATAGAAAAATGTGAAAGAAAAGATACAACTTGTCGGGAAGAAACTTATCCCACCTGTGAGAGATTAAAGACCGAGCTTCACCATTATCATGTTCCGCCTACTTATCTGATGGAGAAACATTCTTATTCGCCAACATGAAGGAAAGAAATTGCACAAGTTATAAATATTAGTAAGATCTCGAGTTGACCATGAGAAGAGTCCGGAAGAAAGAAGATGACACATTAATAAAAAAATTAATTCATTGAAGGACTACGTAAAAGCCTTCAAATGCCACTCAACCTTCAATATCATATACCCATGGACAATTTATTGATAAAATAAAGGTTGACTAAGAGAACTCTATGGCCCATAAAGAAACAGTTCGGATTTCCCAATAAATGATTAGGGGTTGACTCCAGAAACCCTGGTTCTGGCCTAGGAAGAGGTGCGCCAATGGGAGGAAGAGGTTCGGTCCAGACCTTCTCCAATCCGACTTTCAATTCTACTGGTAGAAGGATGACATCACAGACTTCAAACCAACAAGTCACTTGTCTCTTCATCGAATTCGGTTTCAGTTCACGCTCTCACTTGTTTTCATTGTAAAGAGAGAGGACATGTAGTAATTGTTCCCATGCTTGAGTGTTAGCTACCATTGAGGAAGGTGATGAAGAAGATGAATAAGCTGATATGTCACCTCTATATGAGAGTGGATAAGAACATGTAGATGGAGAGATCATCATAAATGATCAAGGTGAGCATGGTCCGGAAATACAAGTTAACCTCTTATCATTGAGAGTCCTAAATTATAAAATGGATTAATCTGAAGTACAAAGGATTAATATTTTCCATACTCATTGCCTTGTAAAAGATAAGAATTATTTACTGATTATTGATGGAGGATCTTGTGCTAATACTGTTTCCAATCTTCTTTTTAAATCATTGCCTTTGCCTGTTACTACTCATACATCACCTTATAAAATTATTTGGTTAAATGGTAGTGGAGAGATTAGGGTTAATAAACAATGCATGATTAACTTTAAGATCGGAAAATATCAAGACTCTATATTATGTGACGTTATACCTATGGAGGCTAATCATATTTTGTTAGGAAGAACTTGGCAGTTTGATCGTAAATCTGTGCAAGATGGTTACATTAAAAAATCACTGTGATTAAGGATAAAACTAGGTATACATTGATTCCATTGTCACCAGTGGAAGTTCTTGAGGCTCAGAGACGAATGAAAATAGACAAAGAAAAGTTTGCGATTGAGCTAGAAGGGGCTGACCAAAACCCTAGCCAGGTTTGAAGGTGATCGGCCAAAAGAGGAAAAATCCCTAAAAGTTTTGACAAAAAATTAGGGGTCGATCCAGGTAAGTCAGGTAAGGTTTTGAATGATTCTAAAAAGTCACAAAAAGTTTTATATTCACATCTTAGTCCCTTGCCATCGATTTTTATGATGAAACGTGAATTGCCAATTGAATCTGGAAAATCATTTTATGCATCTATTACTGACGTGAATCGTTCTTTATCTAATCATTCGCATGTCTTAATTTACATTTTAAAGAGAGTTATATTGCCAGTGAGGATATACCCGTGCATGTTCCTCCACGGTGTGCTGAGATGATGCAGGTATTTGAGGATGTCTTTTCTGAAAACCTTGCCCCATGGTTTACCACTATTTCATGGCATTGAGCATCAAATAAACTTGATTTCAGGTTCGATTATACCTAATCGACCGACTTACAAAGCAAACCCAGAGGAGACAAATGAACTACAAGGACATTCAAAAAGGTTATGTGAACAAATCTTTAAGTCCTTGTGTTCTGCCTGTCATTTTGGTCCCTAAGAATGATAAAACTTAGAGAATGTGCATAGATTGTCATTCTATTAACAAGATAGCCATTAATATCTTCATCCTATCCCTAGGTTAGATTATATCTTTGAAGAGTTGCATGGATCTGTGATATATACTAAGATTTTTTTGACCCAGGGTTATCATCAGATCCGTATAAATGAGAGAAATGAATAGAAAATTGCATTTAAAACTAGTTTTAGGTTATATGAATGGGTTGTTATGCCTTTCGGATTAACCAATGCACCTAGTACTTTTATGCGGTTGATGAAACATGTCTTGAGAATATTTACTGGTCAATTTGTTGTGGTTTATTTTGACGATATCTTGATATGTTCTAAATCGACTGATAATCATATTTAGGATGTTAAAATGGTTTTGTTGCAATCTATAATCCGTGTTTGTATACGGACATCAAGAAGCGCACTGTTTGAGCTTCCGAGGTGGTGTTTCTCGGTTTTGTGGTCTATAATGAGGGCATAAAAGTCAACGAAACCAAAATTGAGGCCATTAAGACCTGGCCGAGACTTACCAATGCCAATCAAGTGTGTTTATTTTATGGTTTCGCTAGTTTTTATGGAAGGTTTTTGCATGATTTTTCATCTATTTATGCACCTCTAAATGAACTATTTAAAAAGGATGTGAAATTTGTTTGCGGGGATGATCAAGAGAATGCATTTAATGAATTGAAAGTATTCTTATGTAATGCTCCTGCTCTTGCTTTAACTAATTTTTATGGTACTTTTAAGATTCATTGTGATGCTTCTGGTGTTGGTATTGGTGTTGTTTTGATGCAAGAGATTCGACCTATAGCTCAATTTAGTGAAAAGTTAAAGGGCGGTTCTCTGAATTACTTTGTGTATGATAAAGAATTTTATGCAATTATGCATGCATTAGAGACTTGGAAACATTATTTATTGCATAAATAATTTTTTATTCATAGTGATCATGAGTTATTGAAATATTTGAAAAGTCAGATGAAGTTGAATAACTGTCATGCTAAATGGTCTAGTTTTATTGAATCTTTTCCTTACGTGTTGCAATACAAGAAGGGTAAAGAAAATATTGTTGTTGATGGTTTGAGTCGTAGACATGATTTACTTACACGATTGGAATGAATTATGTTAGGGTTTTCATTCTTGCGAGAATTATATGCTGTTAATTCTGATTTTTCATCTGTATATGTTGCATGCGAATATGGTGCTTATGATAAGTTTTTTCGGCATGATGGGTTCTTGTTTATGAAAAATAGGTTATGTGTTCCTCATTAATGTTCTATGCGTGAATTACTTGTTCGAGAAGCTCATTTGGGTGGTTTAATGGGACAATTTGGTGCATTAAAAACTTATAATTTGATGCGGGAACACTTCTTCTGGCAAAAAATGGCAATGTCTGTTGATAGGATTTGTAGGAATTGTATTTATTGCTTGAAGGCAAAGTCAAAGACTAAGCCCCATTGGTTATACACTCCTTTACCTGTTCCTACACATCTTTGGGTTGATATTCCTATGGATTTTGTTCTCGGATTACCACGATCTCAATCAGGTAATGATTCTATCTTTGTAGTTGTTGATCGATTTTCGAAGATGGCACATTTTATTATTTGTAGGAAGACACATAATGCAAAATGAGTGGCGGATTTATTTTTAAAGGAAATAGTCCTATTACATGGGATTCCTATGTCCATAGTATCAAACAGAGATGTCAAAATTTTGTCCTACTATTGGAATACCTTGTGGCGCAAGTTAGGGATGAAATTGTTGTTTTCTATGGAAATTCATCCGCAAACTGATAGGCAAATAGAGGTCACCATCGCACATTCGGGGCTCTTTTCCGTGCCCTAGTTCAGAATATTTTTGAAGAATTAGGAAGCGTGCATTCCTATTGCAGAGTTAGCTTATAACCACATTGTTCATTCTACTACTTCCTTACCTCCATTTGAGATTGTTTATGGATTTTAACATGATAAACCTCTTGATTTAATTCATTTGAATTTTAAACAGGTGCGAAATTTGGATCGAGAAAGAAGGCTTGTTTTATGAAGCGATTGCATGAGAAGGTGCAATTGAAGATTGCAAGGACAAATGCTCAGAATACTGACAGAGCCAACCATGGCTGCCAATTTGTAAAATTCAAGGAGGGCGACTAGGTTTGGTTGCATATGTCGAAGGAGAGGTTTTTGAATGCTCAAAAATATAAACTAAGTCTTCATTGTGATGGTCCTTTTAAAGTGTTGGCACGTGTGAATGATAATGCTTACATGAATTATCTACTAGTCGATTATGGTGTTAGTACTACTTTCAATGTTACTGATTTATCTCCATTTACCTTTGAAAATGATTAAGTTTTGAGGTCAAAACCTTTTGACCATGGAGGCAATGATGGAGATGACAAGACAACTATCGCCATAAATGATGGAGAGGACAAGACATTTCACGACTTGATCAAACATTCAAGAGTTATGTTCAGGATCTTCTAAGTGGCATGGCTCAGCCAATGACAAAGTCAAGAATGAAGCTTAGATGTAAAACATTGAATGGTTTGATAGATACTCTTCATGACGAAGAACTCAAGAATAAGTCGGCTAGGGCTTGGATTAATTATTCAAGCTTTTCAATTAACTGAAGACGTCGTGATGAACACTGTACTCTTTTTTCCCACTGGGTTTTAACGAGGTAGTGTTATCTTTGTAAACTATTATAAAATTATTTATTTTATTCCATAGCTCAGCCATGTGGGCTTTTTGAAGAGCTATTTAAAAAAAATTAACCCAGTATTTTTGACCCAGTCCATTAGGCTTTCAAAAATATTGAGTTTTATTCTGATTAGACTTAGATTGGTAATATTATATAAGGTAATATTCTTCAAGGTTCCTTGGAGAATAATTCGAGTAGATTACCATTTATTTTTAGGATATTTAGTTAGATATGGTTTTAGCTTCTTAAAGCTGCTATAAGTTGATTTAGTTTCCAATTGTAATTAGGGTTTATCATATAAACTCTTCTCACCATTTTATCAATCATACATACAAAATTTTCGAGTTATATTCTTTGTTTACGAGGATCTTCATTTTTGCTTAATCATGCGGGTTAATTAAGTGTTAATGTCTTTGTGAACTAATCATGTGGGCTAGTTAGTCAGCAAGTCGGAATTAAGAGTACCCCAAGGGCTAGACTCTTGAATTTTGTGCGGCATGCTAGGGTTTTGCGAGTTCCCTTGTTTTGTCAAAGATCTAATTTTACAATTCTGAGTTTTCACAGGAATATTATCAATCAACACATCTTAACATCCATTAATCATAACAATCTTAAAACTGAATGCCTTATAGGTTTTGCGTATGCTAAACACACAATAAAAGAGAGATAAAAACTTTGGGCCGAATTAATAAAGTCAAAAGATGAACCATTAAGCATGATTGGGCATTATATTGTCATTGAAAAAGAGAGAGGATTATTTGGGTCCATCAATTCCAAACAAAAAAGCATTAAAAACTTTAATAAGTTCGTATTAGACTCTGATTCAACACAATACCTACCTCTGGAAGCTTATACACCTAGACGTACATGAGATCAAAAGGTAGAGTATGGAAAAGCTTGATATAGCCTTATGAAATCAGAAATGGAGCTCAAATTTTCCTTCCTCACATATCAAACTCTGCCAAACAACAATCAGACCACATACCTCTAATCTTTAACATTTCAGGCTCTACGGAAACAACAGAGCCAAAATCATTTAGGTTCAAAATTGTTGGTTTTCCCACCATTATTTTATGCAATTAGTCTAGGATGCATGGAATATTTGGACAAATCTAATGGAGAAACTCACATTTAAAATGAAGAACTTAAAAACTGCATTAAAATTCTGGAACAAAAATGTCTTTGGTAACATCTTGGATAAAGTGAAAGAATGTGAGGAAGCCTTTTTAAAATCTTAATCAGAACTACAGAGAGAAGAAAACACATCCAGCTCAAGAAAATTTTTAGAAACAAAAATCAAGACTAAAATGGGTTAAAGATGGAGATATAAGTAGAATTTTTTTGTCAATTAATCAAAGACAAACATAAGAGACAGTTTATTACCGAAATAAAATATTCAGCTGGTAAATGGTTACAAAACAAAGAAGAAATTAGTGAGGAAGCAGCAAAATAATTCTCACTGTTTCTAACTGAAGAACAAAATGATCCATCGGGAATTAATAATGCAGAGATATTAGAAAATGATCCTGAAATAGTGACATCTCAACTTTATCAATCATTCAATAAACTAGTCTCTCCTACTGAGGTAACGGAAATAATCCATCAAATGGATAGTGATTAAACTCCCGGACCCGATGGGTTTTCACGAACATTTTATAAAAAATGTTGGGAAATTATAAAAGATGATACCCTAGAAGCCATTGATGATTTTTTCAACTTAACTCAAATCCCTAAAGCCATTTCCTCACTATTATTAGTATTGATACCTAAAAAATATGTCTGCTCTACTGTTAAAAACTACAGATCCATTAGTCTCCGTAATTTTTCAAATAAGTTATAATAGAAAATCATAGAAGAGAGACTTAAATCTCATCTGGACTCAATTATCAGTCTTGAACAATCTGCATTCATTTCTGGTAGAGAACTTGCAGACAATGTTTTATTAATGCAAGAAATTACTAATTTATTACATTCTAAAACTAAGGGTTTAAACATGATAATTAAGTTTGATATAATGAAAGCATTTGACAGAGTTTCATGGATTTTATTTAACAAAAAATGCTTCTAAATATGGCTTTTGTGAACATATAACTCAACTTATAATGAGAAATATCAAATCAGCCTTACCACAATCTTAATAAATGGTTCTCTAAAAGGTTTTTTTAGGCTTCTAGGGTGTTGAAGCAGGGCTACCCCTTATCCCCGTTGCTATTCATTTTGATGGTTGAGCCTTCCTCTAAAAACATTAATTTTCTATACCAATACTCTAATATCAGACCATATAAAATTCAAACAACAATGATTCAAATATCTCATCGATCATTTGCTGATGACACAACAATTTTCTTAGAGTATACTAAATCTGGTCCAAAAACTCTAGTTGGTTTTCTGAAATCCTATGAATAAGCCACATGTCAAAAATTTAACTTTGAAAAGTCTTCATTATTCTAATCAAAATACTCTCCAAGAAGAACTAAAACTATAATATAAAAAAAATACTATTATGAATCTGGGCAAATTAACTTTCTAATATTTAGGTTGCCCAATCTTCACAGACATATAAAAAAACTCACTTTTTCTGAATCTAAGTAATACTGTAACTTCTAAAATTCAAACATGGAAAGAGAAAATGCTTACAACGGTAGGGAGAATTGTATTAATCAAATATATTCTCTCATTAATCTCATTACACTCAATAATTTTACTTAAGCTTAAAAAACAAATCATAGATAAAATCCAAAAAGAGTTAGGAAAATTTCTTAGGAGCTCAAATCATAATGATACTTCAAAGAAAAGGATATGAAAATCATATCAAAATCTTTTCTGCCCACCAGAGGAAAATGGATTAGGCCAATTTTTTTTTACACATTATGGTTAACGGTATATCAATCAAACTTTGGTGGAAGCTACAACAAGTTAAATCTCTTTGGTCCAAATTCATGTGGTCCACTCCAGATAGTAGTAAAACATAGAGAAGAATCATAGAAGTTGATGAAACTGCACAAGAACAAAGTTTCATACAAATTGGTTCATGTTCAGTTTCTTTTTGGAATGCAATCTGGACTAAATCTTCGCAATAATTGATGAACGGAATTGGGAAACATAAAATCCTTTCCCAACCTTAAATTTTTTCCAATTACTTAATAACCAAAACTATTAAAACAACATTCTAAGTGATATTTTTCCTGATTATATAATCAAAACACTTGAAGAAACTTATCAAACTTGGCATGAGCTTGAAGGTAAAATGATATGGAAATTAACAAAAAAAAAAGACCATTTTACTATGAAATATGCTTATGAATTGTTTAGGCTGAAAAACAAAAGGTATTATCTTTCAAGCATCTAAGGTCCAATATACTTCCAAAGAAAATCAATTATTACAATTGGAGGTTATTAAATAGACTACCTGCTATACCAAACATTTTAGAAGACTTCTCATTTCAAATGCTATCAAAATATTTTTACTGCCAGAATGACTCGGATACTTTGCATCATTGCTTCACTAATTGTCCGGAAATTGACAAAGTATGGAAGCTATTAATAATCTTTTCAAAATCAAACCAGCTTCATGCCTTTTCTTATAGGACATATTTCACTTTTATGAGAATCTTCACACCACCAATAAACAAGCTCATGATCTAATTAAAATCATACCTTGCTAAGTTTCACGGAGTATATGGTGACAAAAACAATTATTTTTTATAATCAAAGCCCATACACTAGTCTGATTATTAAAATAACAATGTTTCTAATCAATGAAATTCTTCTAGGATTGAAAACAAGCTGTATATGGGATCTTAATGGAAGAATACCCTGAATCACAATCTAAAAAGAAGGATTGCAAAGCAATTCATTGGAAACTTCCATATCAGTTCATATTGAACGCAGATGCATCTTTTTTACAAAATGGAAATGCAGGTCGAGAAATTATCAGAAATTCAGAAGGGAAAGTGGTGATTTCGGTAGCAAAACCACTTTCAAATTGCAATATTCTTCAAGAAGAAGCCACATGAGGAAGCCTTGGACTGAAGATGGCAGAAGAACAAAGACTGTACATTGCATCTCTTTCAGATAGGTTATGAAACATGGGTTGCATTTTTACTAGACCCTTGAAGCATCTCTTTCAGATAGGTTATCTAAGATTCTTCAATATGCCAAGGGGCTGCCCTAACATAACACACTTGAGCTATGCTGATGACACTGTGTCATTCTTAAAGGGCAATCCTGAAAATCTGAAAAGAGTTTATACAAAAATTTCTAATCAATTTTGAGAAAGTTTCTGGTCAGAAGGTTAATTTTAACAAGAGTGATATCTATGTTAATAAAAATGCAACTCGGGTTTTCACTAGGAAAGTAAGGGATTCACTTAATATGAAACATGTAGCTACCCCATTCAAGTACCTAAGTTGTCCAGTGTACTTTGGTAGGATGAGAACCTGGCTATTTCAGCCACTACTAGAAAAAATAAATAAGGCAATAGGTAATTGGACTAACTCTTGGCTCTCTCAGGCTGGTAGATTAACTCTAGGTAAACATGTCCTAAATTCATTCTCTCAACACATTTGGGTAGCCTTAAATCCCCTTAAGACTGTAACTAATGACATTCAGATAAGGTTTGGTAAATTCTTCCGGGGGAAATCAGAGTTTGGTCATAATAAAACATGGAGAAGTTGGAAGAACATGGCATATCCTAAAACTGAAAATGGATTGGACATTAGGGATATAAGGACTACAATACATACTTGTTCCCTTAAGCTATGGTGGAAGTTTCAGCAAGGTGAAACAACTTGGTCTAAACTGCTTTGGTCTTTTCCTAAAACATATAGAGACTCACATACTTGGAAAAGAATCAACAATAGCCAACATATAGGGGAGGTAATACAAAAGTACAGATAGGGGATGGGCAGTGCAGTTTCTGGTTTGGAAACTGGACTGGTAAGGGTTTGCTCATGGATCAATGGACTGGACAAAATCCAGTCCCTTTGCCACATCTGTCTCTACATGAATTTGTAAGTATAAGGGATGATTTTAACCTCCAATACATGTATGGTTTTCCCCCATGCTCTGCACCAATTCCTATTACAGGTAGAACTGCACCCTCAATACAGTGATAGACTTATATGGCTATTGGAGGATAATGGTAAGTTCACTTCAAAATCTGCTTACCAGTGCATTAGAAGCTACAAGAATAAGGTGAGATCTTTGACTCATTTGTGGGGGGAAGCAAATCCCTCCTAACATATCAGTGTTCTTCTGGAAGCTATTAAACAACTTGCTACTAACTAATGATAACTTGAAAGTATGTGGAATTCAAATGCCATCTAAATGTTGTTTCTGTGATAATAGTGACTCTACCAATCATTTCTTTCATGAATGTCAACTTGCTGCAGCTGCCTGGAACAAATTGCATAACCTTTTGTTACTGCCCCTGGTTCAATTTCATAACACATGAGATAGGTTTGCATATTATTTTTCTAAATCCAACATGGATTCCACAAATGATGCACTAATTAGAATGTCACCTATGTTTATCTGCTGGTCTCTATGGATTAGTAGGAATAAAAAAGTACATGATGGTACTGTCTGCTCTCTGTCTGTGATATGGAATAAGTTTCTGGAAATGCTTAAACTATCCCTTGCTGCTTTTCCCCTTAAGAGGCCTTGTAAACATGGACAATACTGGATTCAAAAAGGAATGGTCCCTTTCTATACTTCCCAACATAGGACTATCAATCTTATTAAGTGGGGTAAGCCTATCAATGGTAGATACAAAGTGAACACGGATGCATCATGGATATCTAACTCACATATGAGTGGTATAGCTGCTGTTATTCGAGATCATACTGG
>JAULKM010141726.1:0-18218 GCA_032355605.1 Rubia tinctorum | reverse complement strand
TTTTCTTTTCCCACGTGTCACTGCTAGAATGGTTACAATTCTTCCTGTATATAAACTAATCACCTACATCATTTCAGTTGAATAACATAATTTGATTTTGCTTTCTTCCAAGATTGGAGCTAAACAGATATTTTTCATAACCGTCTCATTTGAGCGGTTATTTGATTTGCTGAACTTCTTGAGTTTCTCAATTCTATACTTTATTCCCCGTTAATTTATTTTCATACAATTGATGAAATGTGATTTTAAAGGCTAGTATAATTCATAAACCAAGTTTCAAAATTTAAAGTTAATATGATTTTTGAATTTTCAATTCAAAATTAAAGTCGTTGCGAAAAAATTAATATCAAATTTTTTTCCACAACATATATCGCAATGCTACAAATACAAAATGATTTATTTGGTATTCAAAGGTGGTTGCACGTAAAATCAATTGTAAAATTGGCCAAAAATTTGTAAAGTAATAATTATGCATCGGAGTTTAAATTTTTTTTAAAAAAAGTAAAAAGGGCAAGGGTTTCTAGAAGTCGGCGGTGGCACTGTAGTGGTTACAGAGCCGTGCTAGAGTGGCTGGCCGACTCAGTCACCGGTGGGAGGGTGGAACTGAGTTCCTTATCATTCTACTCCCCTAATCCTTAGGCTTTCTGGCGAGGAGCGATCCTCGGCGAGGCGCTCCATCGTTGTGGTTGTAGAGTTGCAGAGCGATGATGGCGAGGAGACCGCAGAATGATTGACCGCTAGGTCGCTGATGAAGTTGAAACGAGGCAACGTCGAATTGGAAATGAGGCGACATCAACAAGGCTTTCCGGAGACAAAACAGCAACAGGAGGCTCGCTGACAACTGATTTATGATTTTTTAAAATTATTTAATTAGTAAAAATATGACTTTCATTCATAATTTGGGATATGGATACATGCTAAGGTAGAACGCGCAATCGTATGGGGTTTCGCGACCGTTAGTCTATCAACTTTGAGTACTGATAAACTAATGTAAGCCATCCCTAGAACTATAATTTGCCTTACTAATTGCCTAACATCTTAGGGGACATATGGGTAGTTGGTGATATACTGCAATGCATTTTCGAAATCCATTTAATTAGTAGCCACGTCCCCTCTACACTTGCTTGCTTCATAGCATGGAATATAGCCGTTAGTTCTGCTTGGGCTGGGGAAAAGCATGTACCCTTATTGTTCATGTCCATCCCTCTCTTTTGGTTGTTTCCTCTATGCACCATGCCGCGACTCCAATTCCCGTACTTGTATCAAAAGCCGTATCTGTAGTAATAATGGTACAGTCCTGGAAAAGATGATCCGCACACATATCTTTCCTTTGCCATACGAGGTTGATGTCTCCAACCCTTCTTTTTTCTGTGTATGGATCCTCCCAGTGGCAGAACCAGGAGTTCAGTCAAGGGGTGGCTGAAAAGGAGTGTCAATTTTTTTTCGGCGGATGAACGGAGCGTCGGTCGCCGACGAGTGTCGGTCGGCGGCAGAAGAATTGTAGCCGCGCCGGGAAACTGGAGCTGAGAAGGAGACACCGCTGCTGTGCTACTGTTGGGTCATGGATATTATATTGGCTGAGATCAAAATCATTTTATAGTTAGGGTTTCCCACTGATTTGGGCCGCCCTTATTTTTTGGCTGATAACATATCAAAACGATGTCGTTTTTCTTAGCAAAACGATGTCGTTTTTCTTAGCAAAACGACGTCGTTTTGATATGTCAGGAAACAAAAAAAAGACGAAAAGACTTCGTCTTCTCCGTTCATCTTTCACGGCCAGAATTCAGGCGCCCGCCGGAAATGAAGGGGTGGCGGAACCCAATGGCTTCCGGTGGCTCTAACACTAATTTTCGGGCCGCCGGAACCTAGGGGTGGCGCCAACACCCCCTCGCCACCCCCTGGTTCCGCCATTGGCTCCTCCGCTGTATCCATTTGCAATGACATTGTCTGTAGATTCACCTCTGGGTCAGAGTTGATTGGTCCCTTTGCTCTGACCCTTATCGTTGATCTCCAGGTCAGCGCTTCGATCTCTGCCATTGTGAACATAAATGATAGCTGTTCTTGGTTAATGGTAACTCTATTCCTGGCGCACCATATAACCCATATGGCAAAGCATGCGAGCTCCTTATCCCCTTTCGTCAGGGCTAACTTGAATCATTGTTGCAGCCATATTGTTAATGAGGTTGGTTTACTAGAATTGAAGTCTAACCCAAGGCTGCTCTATCTCTATACTTTCCTTGCAAAGTCACATACAAATATCATGTGCTGTACTGATTCTTCCATTGTTAATCACACTTAACACCGAGTAGATATGTTCATTCCTCTTTTCCCAAGATTCAGACATGTTAGGCATGCCCCTTGGATCATCCTCCAGATGAGAAATTTAATTTGTTTTGGGGCGTTGATGTTCCAGAGTGTTTTTCACATATTAGTTTCGTCCATACTTACTTGTGGAATAGCCAACGTCGATGGCTCTGATATTGACTTTACTTCCCACGCTGCATGGTAGCCTGAATTCACTGTGTATTTCCCAAGTACATCTCTTTCCCAGGCTAGGTAGTCCCTGTCTCCAAAACTGTGATATTGTATGTGTATTTTCACTATGTCTTTGATCGCATGGGTTGGGAAAAGTGCATTAAGTAGCGGAAATCTCCAATTTTTCTGTGGGTCGATTAAATCTGAAACCTTGAAATGGAGAGTTGGTAGGGTCCTTGTCTCGAACTGGATTGGATTGGCCTTTTGTGGTATCCGGTTTTGTTGGATGTCCTCAGCCTCACCTGTTACAATTTTACACTTTAAGTGTGATTTAATAAGCTTCAGCCCCCATAGAATTCCTTTCCATCCCCACAAATCTCCGTTTTTCTGCCTCGTATGCAAGAAATCCTAGTTTTCGCAATACTTAGCCAGAAATAATTTTGAAAAGAGAGACTCCTTATTTGTTAGGAGTGACCATGCCTTCTTTCCTAGCATTGCTTGATTCATTTCTGACGTGGAGCACATCCCGAGACCACCTAACCATTTTGAGGCGCACAATTTTAACCATGATTTCCAATAGATCCCTCTTCCATCAGGGTTTCCAGCCCAAATAAACCTTGCCATTTGTTTATCAATATCTTGTGCTACCATTTTTGGTATCCTAAACGTCCCAATAGTGTATTGTGACAAAGATCATATGACATGTTTGCGTACTGTGATTATGCCCATTATCGACAAATCACTCTTCCTCTAGGTAGCCAGTTTTGCAATGATCTTCCTTTGCATCGCTTTAAACTGTCTGACCTTGGAGCCCTTAAAATTAATGTCATGGCCTAAATACTTGCCTTGTAGAAGGTCTGACTTGATGTTGAATCTTAGTTTGATCAAGTTCATTGTAAACTCATAAGGAATGAAGACTTATCAAAATTTAACCGCTTTCCTGAGTAAGCCGCGAACATATTGAGTATAGATGCTAGTTTCCTCGTTCCGCTTTCAGTGACTTTGTAGAAGAGGACACAGTCGTCAACAAACATAAGATTAGAGACTCGAGGAACCCCTAATCCGCACCGAATTCCCCTGCATACTTGTTGAAATGGTGCCGAGGCTATCATGGATGACAGAGCTTCTTGGCATAGAATAAATAAGAAGGGGGATAGAGGACATCCTTGTCGCAGTCCCTGTATGGGTTTGAATATCTTTGACACCTCCCCATTCAATTAATTGAATACGTGACCGTGGTGACGCATTCCATTATCTAATTTATCCCCTTAATTGGAAAGCCCATCCACCCCATAATCTTCCTGAGTAAATCCCAGGAGACACGGTTATATGCTTTGCTCATATCAATCTTCATGGCCGCGATTGCCATCTTCCCCGTCTTCTGTTTCCTGACCTCCTATATAAGTTCGTGCGCTATAAGGGAATTTTCAACTATTGACCTCCCTTTGACAAACGCCGCTTTATTTCCGGATATTAAGTACCCCATGATTTGTTTTAGTCTATTCGATAAGGTCTTCGCAATCACTTTATATGTAACATTACACAAACTAATTGGTATTAAATCAGCAGGTTTAATTGGTACCTTTATCTTGAAATTAGTATGACATTGGTAATATTCCACTCGCTTAGCATCCTTCCTGTTGTAAAGAATTTCTGGATCGCCTTAGTGAGATCCTCTCCAACCTCATTCCAGTAGTGTTGGTAGAACCCCACTGGGATTCCATTCGCTCCCGAAGCTTTCCACTTTCCCATCTGGAAGACTGTTTTTTTAACTTCCACGGCAGCCACCATTGCTGAACACTTTCTACGTTGTTCATTATCGTTCGACGGTTGGATGAGTTATAATACATCGTTGATGGTTGAATTTAATTACCAAAGGCATCCCATAGAATAAGAGATTTCTTCACAAAGACTGTGTTTACATGTTCTACCACCAGGTCCCTCAGTTGGTCCGGTTCGGTAATCCACCTCCCTTGACTGTTTTCATTTGCGTGATACGGTTCCTTGTCTTTTCCCCCACTTGTAGAAAAAACTCATGTTTTTGTTGCCCTCGGTGTGCCACTTTGTCTTTGCCCTTTGTTTCTAGTAGTCTTTCTGCTGAGTTAAAAGGATGTCCAGTTCTTCTGAGCTAGCACTTGTTGCTTCGAACTCATTCCTCATTTGTAATTCATCAATTTGTACTTCCTTTCTTCTAATCAACCTATCCAGATAACCTATATTCTGTCCACTCCAGTCGCTCAACTGTCACATTGTGACCTCTAGCTTATTTTTTAGCGTGAGCATAAAAACTTGTTGTGTTGTGCGACACATTTTATGGGGGTTGGTACACTTTGCCACGATTGTTTGCTAATATCTTTGACCTCTTCCTTTCGGATCTAGAATGCTTCAAACTTCTGTTTCCCTCAGAATCTTGCACCAGTAATATGATGGTGGGAATTTAGTATGAGTGACCCATGACCCGATCTAGTCATTAGTAGATTCCGGAGCATGTATGATGGACACATCTTGAACCATGCTTGATTAGCAAACCCTCTGTCTAATCTTTCTACAATCAACTGGTCACCCTTCTTACCATTTGACCATGTAAACAACTGTCCATTGTTCTATAGTTCATGCAAAACATTCCTGTTTAGCACTTCTGTTATTTCTTTTGTTTGCTCCTCAGTTACAATGTTCCCTCATCTTTTGTATTAATTCCATGTGACTTGGTTGTAGTCCCCGATGACTAATAGTGGTGTCGAGCTAGTTAGTAGCTCAGTATTTAGCTCATTCCATACTTGCTCTATATTCCTTTTATTGGGATGTCCGTACAGCAAAACAAGTCTCCTTTCCTCCCCAGATACAGATGTAATGATACAAGATACATAATTTTTACAATTTTTTGTCACCTCTAGATGGATCGCTGATGTCCAGGTACTGATAGCATCCAAAAATTCCCAACTAGTAAAATACGACTTATCTAGCCACTTAATAATCTTACCACTATTAAATTTAGTTTCCATAAAGAAGGCAATATTGGGTTTATGAAACAAGGCTGTTTAATGCGCTTACTGTCAGAGAGTGTGTCATTCCTCTGCAGTTCCAGCAGAGTAGATTCATATACCTCTTGGTGGTTGTTTTGGACCAGTCACCGAAGTACCAAAGGTGTTCCTCTCATATGAATTCACTACCACTGCGACCACATCCTCATAAGTACGGGCTCCTACAATAACCATTTTGCCCTGCTCCACACCTTGAGTGCAATCAATTTTGGGAAACTTACCCACAACCTGGATGAGCTGTGGTTCATCCTCGACATTTTGGAGCGATCTCTGGTAGAAAGAAATATCTCCAAATTCAAATTTTAGATTCCTTTTCCTCTTATCTCCCAACTTACCAGCTATATGTTTGAATTCCCCCATATCCCATGTCAATGCTTGTGCTTGATAGGTGGTGAACTTTCCTCCATTATCTGCTCCATCATCTACCAAATTATTTTGGACTTCCTCATGTGCCTTTTGACTTCTGCTGTATGTAGACTCTACCGGGACCATCTTTGGAAAGAGGAAAACAACTCCTTTCTGTCTCTGCATGTTTTTCTCTATCATTAATTTGGTTGCAAGGGTCGATTTAGATGGTACTAACCTTGCCTTGGTCCCCCACCTTGCCCCTCCAGTATAGCCCACCAAAACATTTGAGCTTGACTATACCTCATGACCACACCTTTTTTAGGCCAGGGCAGAATGTTGAAAATGAAAACTAAATTGAGATTTTGGTGCTAGGTCTATATGAAGAGTGTGATAATTGGGCCCCACCTCCATTGTTTCTTCCATGTCCCAAATCTCCAACCCTTGTCTCTGCTCTACTTCCATCGGGACCGAAAACCTCCAGCCCACCACCACTTTGGTGTTTTTGATCTTACCCTCCTCTGGAATTTAAATTTATTTATCCTCAATATCCCAAACCTGATTGAGGCTTTGATTTGGAGGCGCAATCGGTGTCTCAGTTGCCAGCGCTGGCGAGGGATGTTCCTTGATAATTGTCAGATCCGAGAATGCCATGGGTAAGTGTATTCCAGCTAATTCTTCATCCTCTCTTCTCTCCTCTTTGCCATGACTAAGAAATGGTTGGGGCAGCGCAACCTGCTTGTCAGCATTTCTGCCAGACAGTTGATTAACTGGAGCTTCTCTATCGCCCCTATTATAAAATCCCACACCTTTCACAGTTTGATAGGTGTTGACTTCCCCTCCATGTCTGTCGAGTTGACACTGCATGTTGTTACCATGAATTCCCTCCATCTCCTGACTCAGCACTGGAGTTCTTGTTCTTCCGTTGTTATCCCCATTTTTTGGCTCCATTATTATGCTCGGTGAGTGTTTTTACTGGAACTTGAGTAAGGTTGAGCTTGTACTCTGTTAGTTGATGTGTTTTTAGGTATTGGGAAGACTGGTCCGCAACTACTGGCCCATGGTCATTAGGCAATGTTCCTCCAGTTGTCCGGTGATTCTGAGTGACAAACGACGTTGTCGCGACCTCCGTTGTAAGTCCTCCCTGAATTTGGCTTCTATTTTTGACTTGGGCTATAGTTATTTGGGCTGGGGAATGATGATTTTTTGGGTTATGAATTGATACCTGATTTTGTGATTGGTGCTTGGCTATCATCTGGACTGATAACTTTTATTTGGGTTGATTGATTTTGCCTATTTTGGCCCGATATAATGGGGTATTCTAAATGTGTTGAAATATCTTGCCTTTTTTATTTGCTTATATAGTTGTCATTTGGGATTGTTTTGGGCCGATGTAATTGGCTAAGGTCATTTTGGATATTCTGGCTCATCTGAAATTTTGAAGTGCTAGCAATGGACATTGTTGTGATAATGTGACTAGACTTCGGGTGGGGTTCACAATGAACATGACCTTGGTCAGAAAATTAATTTAAAAGGAGAGTTGGAGATAGATTTAAATTACCTCCATGTGCAGGAATTATCAACTATGTCAGGCTGTCATCTTTTCCTTGCATTGCACCACAATTCTCTACCCGCTCCTTGTCACATCTCGCCGAACATTCTCCATCACCACTAATATCACCCATTATTATCCCCTTCAAGCCACTGTTTAATGCTTTATTCCTTTTCCTGACACATGAGTGCTCCTCACCCATACGCTTCCCTTTTCCTTTAACATCTCTCTTTAAAACTTCATCCACTGTAAGCCCCCTCAATGAAAACTCCCCCTTCCATCTCACCTACTTGCATTACTTCTTGTGGTATGTGTTCCTCCTCAGGATCAGAGTTATCATTAAGAGCAATTGGATTAGATTGCTCCTCGACAAATCTCTCATCTCTGTGCTTCCTTTTTATTTCCTCTATTCTTTGTATTGACTTAGCAATACTTTCTTGTAGCATCTCCGGTACGACCCCAATCAATTGAGTTGGTATCCTGTTGGGATATTTATTGAGTCGCCCATCCTCATTGATTGTCTCAAGAATCAGCTAGTTTGGATCAGTATCCCTCGCCACATCGTCCGCTGGAGTCCAACCTTCAACCACCAATAACGTTCCATTTGAACCATTCTGTTCCACCATTCTAGGTATTTCCAAATTTGTATTTACAGCTGCCATATCCTCCCTAACTGCCAGATCATCATGCTAAAAAATAGCATATGGATTTGCCAATAAGTGTTGGGGATTTAACTCCACATTTTCCGTGTCCATTGCTGGTTGAAATCTTGTTGGCACCTCCTCGGGGATTGAACCGATAAACATATCAAAGTCCGGATAATTCTTCGGCTATGATGAATTATATCCATCATCTGGTTCTTCCTCCATTGTTCAAGCTCGCCACTGTGATCTCCGTCTGAGCCTGAGACTGATTGCTCCTGAGCATTTATTGGAATCCCCGTAATTTTTTGATTGAGCACCGCATTTATTTGGTCAACCTCCCCCCAACTGAATGTTATATCTTCTTGGTATTGAAAACCCTCTGGAATATCACTTCTCTCCCCTTGAAACCCATGCTCATTGATCTTTAGAAAATCATTAGGATTCTTGTGAATCTCCTAGCTGGTAAGTTCCTATGGACTCTCACTGTTGCAGGAAATAGCTCTGCATTATTATCCCCGAGAATCTCCACTCCCAGTTTCTAGCTTAATTTTAGCCAATCGTTTTGCGAGATAGTACTCCAGTGTTGTATTGTCTTGGAAACGACATAGTGGCATCGTATGCCCTAAACCCCCACATCTCTTGCACATCTTGGTCGGACCATTCCCTTCCTCCTCTCCGTAAGTGAAAAAAGAAACCCGAGACCAAAGGTTCATTTATTGGAACCCATACACGTACATTGGCATAGTCTCCATTTTCCATTGATGTCAACCCCCAGAACACCACCTCCTCAGCCTCTCCGACTACTGCTGCATACCTAGCCCCCGCCTTCGGTGGCAAATATTTTGGGGGTAACCCATAAATCCTGATCCACAGTAAGACGTGGGTGACACACATACGTGAGAATAACATCTCAGGTACCCAATGTCGCAACGCCAATTGTCCACTCTCCACTTCCATCAACCCGTTATGCAGGACAACATTTATGTGTGGCCGACTATCGAACCTAAGCGCATAAAATCTCCCAGCTTTAACCACAACCTCGACTCTTCCACCTCAGAACTCATCCACATGTGCTTGCATTCTTGCCGCGCTAAAATTCCTATAGTCCACAAAGGACCCCTCCAGAGAGTTGGCAAAATTCTGGCTGCCTTCAATATATTCCTCATCATCCCCGACAAGAACTGGACCCTTCCGTACTGGCCTGTACATACTTCGATTGAAATCCGCCCCAGGTGGTACGTCTCTATATTCTTTCGACAATTCAGATCCTGTCGTGAATCGTCCGACCAATGGTCCTCCCAGATTCTACGTGCCATGTTCCTTGATACTTTGCCCCTCTTCTTTTATTACTTATTGTTGTACTTTCAGTAATTGAACAAATTATGTTCCTTGATTGGATGATACTGACACTGTAATGTTTTTGCTCTGTAGGCTATGGAAAATGACTTCTCCTTTTTGAGAAAGAGATTGGCCACATAATGAAGTTTTTTGGGTAAAGTGCCAATATAACCATAGCTACTTGACATAAATGCCAATATAACCCTCAGATAATTTTTAGTGCAAAAATAACCCTAACTAGTTAATGTAAGTGCCAATATAACCCTCAGATCTCATTTTCGGCATTGACTTCCATTTTTTGGCATTGACTGTATGTAAAATGTCCAAAATACCCTTAGTGTTAAAATATGAATTTGAGTTGACAAATTTAACCTTATAGTTCACCGGACCACCGTCGGACCATCGCCGGACCGCCGTCGGACCATCGCTGGACCGCCGTCGGACCACTGTTGCACCCCCGCCATAACAAGTAGGGTAATATCATCACATTCTGAAAACCGATAGGGTTATATCAGCACATTCGCAAAAAGTGTAGGGTTATATTAATACATACTATATAGTATATGGGTTTTGATGGTATATTGTTTATTTTGTCGTGTTTTGTCTGGATTGATATAGTTGGATGAATGTTGGTGTTGTGTGTGAATGTTATTTTGTTGTGTTCTTCGACCTTGGGTTTTTAATGTTAATGAGTTTTGAAATGAGACTACAATATGTGATAATGGTGTTTAATATGTATGATGGTGCTATGATGTAGAATTTTATGGTGCATAAGATGTTATAATGTGATAATGGTGTATATGATGATGTGATCTCCCGCTAAGGCCAGCCAAGTACCACACACTTAACTTTTATAATATGTACTAGTATACCCTTACAAATTTTACGAATGTGCTGATATAACCCTACAAGTTTTAGAAATGTGCAGATATAACCCTATTAGTTTTCTTAATTTGCTGATATAACCCTACCAATTACGGCGGCGGTCCAGCGGTGGTCCGATGAACTATAAGGGTAAATTTGTCAACTCAAATTCAGATTTTAACACTAAGGATATTTTAGATATTTTGCATACAATTAACACCGAAAATGGCATTCAATGCCGGAAATAGGGTCTGGGAGTTATATTGACACTTACATTAACTAGTTAGGGTTATTTTTGCACTAAAAATTATCCGAGGGTTATATTGGCACTTATGTCAAGTAGGTAGGGTTATAAAAGCTCTTTTTCTAATTAAAAATTGTTATGTCCAATAAAGAAACCAATTGAGAACACTTCATAATAATCAGGGAACCTTTTAGGAATATGGTGCAAAATGAGGAACAAAACTTGTAATTTTTCCTAAAAGTGGGCACATAAACTGTCTTTTTCTCTTTATAAATCTAAGCATGAATCCTCCACTTGTTCTCTTGCATGCATTGGTATAAGCTTATGTGATGAATTTGACAAATCTTGCATGATTGATGATGATGAGAACCTTGATCAGATTGATGAGAGAAAGCATGTTTTGAGCTTTGATTTTGATGAGAATGTTGACGACACTTATGCCATGCATGACTATTGTGAAAATCTTTATGTTGTGATTTTTTTCCCTATGGACACTAACATGTAGTGATTGGTGGAGAGTGACAAGGAATTAAAACCTCCCAGACCACCTCCTAAACCGATGGAAAAGGCTAAGGAGTCGGAACTAGCTAAGGATGAAAATGAATTCCCAATTATTGAAAAAGAGCGCAAAGGTAAGGATGGCGCTTTGGGGAGGCCTCTCCACAAAGACATTACTGTGGGTGGAGTCACGGATGGAGACTTCTGAGACCCAATTCTAATTAGAATGCATGAAGAATAAATCATGAGGATGACAATAAATATACGGTGTTTTGTTTTTTTGTTTTTTGGTAGTTGATTGTTTACATGTTTTTATTTATGTGACAAATTTTTTTTTTTTGAGAATTATGGTTGATTGTTGAATCTAAGATTGAGTCTTGTGGTTGTGGTTAGGAGAAAAATAGAAATAGGTTGGAAAAGTATTAGAAAAACGAAGGTGCAGGGGAGCTTGGGTCATGTAAGGATCGTGCAAGAAGAACTAGCAAGAGGCATTCACATGGAACATCTGTGCCATGCCCTTGCCAGTATGAAAATACTGTAGTCTGGCAAAAGTGCAGAATTTTGGGAAAATTAAAACTTTGCCAAAACAAGCATTTTTGCCCCAGTAATTTCAAAGCTTTCTTCTTCACAAAATTGGTCAGTGCCAGTGGTACTACACCAAGTATTAACACCTTCTCTGAGCATGTGTTCATAAGGCTTTTACTCCAAAAATTTCTATTTTTCCCCAAGCCATTACCACCTTCGTTTTGTCTCTCTCCTAAACAACCCACTTGTGGGAAATCATTAATTCTCTGAATCCGACTTCAGAGCACTTTTTACCATCAATATAGATCATTTAACTCACTCTATTTATTTCAAAAACATCCACCCTCATTTCACATTAGGAGAAATTTGAGTTTGATAATTTTCCCTCAAGGGAGAGCACTCTTTGCTTTTTCTTGAGTGATTTCATCTCCTAGCCTCCGAATCTGGGTAACTCTTTGAACTTTGTGTTTGCTTACTTTCATTGGTATGATTGTGTTATATGGGGGAAGATGGGGCCTTGAAATTTAAAAAATCTTTGGTGTTTTATGGGAGTATGTGTGTTATATGCATGACTTTGTATCGAAATAAGTGTGTGGGAAGATTGTGATCCTTGAGTTTAGATGACATGATTTTCTATGTGTTGGGTGTCTAGGAAGAATGATCCTTACTAAGTGATCTTTGATGCATAAGCTTTGTGTGTATTTTACCATTACCATCTTTCTCTTGTTATGATAGAATGAGTCCTAAAAGGAGTAAACCGGAGAAAGGAACAACTTCCTAATGTGATAAAAGGAAGGGTTTGCCTAAAGTTGGGAGGCAAGAGCCGAAAATGGAAGTATCTCAATTGGCTAAGGAGGACAATCTTGGAGATCGAGCTTGCGTGCAAAGAGGATTTGGTGGAACTATGCCTACTCAAACCCGTCACCTACTTAATAGGTCAGATAGGCCTAGAGGGCTTCCTCGAGATGCAGTCCAAGACGTATAATAGGTGGAGTTTGGAATTCTTGTCAACCGTGGAGCAAACATCAAACAGTGATGGGAGGAGGACCATCAAATTCCACTTGGACGACATGGAGTACTCAATGATGCATAAGGAAGTCACTTGAGTGTTTGGGTGGAAGTATGAGAAGGAAGTTCCGAAGAAACATCGACAAGGACTTCGTTCTCGTTGAGCAGCTTTTGGTGGAGCTTGGCGGGCGTGGATAAGAATCACTTGGGCAAGAGTAACATAATAGTCCACCCTGCTTTGCAGTATGTGCATCGACTCCTATCCATGGGAGTTATTTTCCACGGGGAAATTTCTCAATGCTATAACCGAGACGTGTAAATCCTTTGGGCGATGACTCCAGCAGGGAACTTCTATCACAACTTGGTGGAAAATTTTGTGGAAGAATGCATAAGCACGAGGAAGAAGAGAGCCAGAAAGATACCAATGGGAGGAATGATCAGGCTTTTGGCATAATACTTAGGACATGTGGCACCTCCATGCTTTGCTTTGGAAAATTTGGGTCATTCGGGAAGGAAGTACACTGTAGAAAATTTGGTATTGCTTCTATGATAGCCTCCACCACTACTAAGGATCGCTTTGTTTGGCTATATGGTGGTGCTACAGTTTGCAATTTTATGGTACTTCCACAACCCAAAGCACGACAATCAATCACGGCACCACATTTTATGATCTCTTCATAGCTTCCAATCTGAGGTTTGAGAAGGCCTTATACAACACCCTATCAACCTCGGGATGTGGACATCAAAGAAAAAGATGGTGAGAACCCACCTAGAGTTCAACCTACCCGAACCAACCTACCGGTGGATTTCTTCGACCCATTTCGCACATTTGGGGAGCGACTAATAAGTTCAACCCAAATGGGGCAAGGGTTGGTCACGCGGTAGGTGTGATGAGTTTGTAAATAGAGGAATTTGGGGCTAGGCTTGAATCTATGAATGGAACCATGAGAGATTGGAGAGCTAGACTAGATTCTATCGAGCGAGAAGTAAAGGAGGAGTTTGCCATTGTTAATGGGATAACCGATATGCCATGGAGCAACTGATTGAGAAGATGCATGCTTTAAAACTTGAAGGATTTTGTGACCTTGTACCCTATGAGAGACAAGAATTGAGGCAAGAAGGGAGAAGTAGAAGGTGTGAGGCAAAGAGTATGAGAGCGGGCCCTTCAGAGTTCCAAGAGTAAGTTCTTACTATTCTCCCTACTCCACTTGTGAGTTTATACTTTGTATGATGCATTGGGGACAATGCAAGGTTTAAGTGTGGGAGAGGGAGTAGTTAGGCACTTAGGAGTTCTAACAAAATTCCTTTGTGTTGTGTTGTTTTGTTTGTTTTTCTTTATTCTCATTATAGTATGAAGCCTAACTTTGGGAAATTTTATGCTACACAAAAAAAAAATGAAAAACTTATACCCGACTAAGTCAAAAACCCGATTAGGCAACAATGAGAAAGGCCCAGATAGGTTGAAAAACCTCTATAAAAGTAAGAGGTCATATGGTGTGGAAAACGTGAGAAGTTAGCTTGAAAAAATAAAAAATTGTGGGATGCTAGGATGAAAACCCGAAAGGGATCCTATGCAAATTGAGAGAAATGAAAATATCCTATGCTTCTCTTTGATTGTCCTTTGGTAGTTTCTTTTGGTAGAGTGACTTAGCTTCACACATTCGTATTTTGTGAACTTCACTTTTGAGTTGGTATGCATAGATTGTCTTAGTTCCTTTGGGATGTGAGAGCTGTGAGATTCTTATATTTTTGGGGGGACTAAGGTAGTCTATATATGAATAAATGTTGGATGTTTTGGGAATTCTTTACATGCTATGTTTCGTTTGGATCTTTGCTCGTTCTTGTTTACTTGAGGATGAGTAAATGTTTAAGTGTGGGAGATTTGATGAGCCGTTAGAAACATGTGTTTCTTAATGCATTTAGCACACCGTTTAGCAGCTTTTCTATACTGGATTGCTAGTTTTGAATGGATTTACATCACAAGGAGTTTAGATGGTGATGAGACGCTTGAAGCATGTGTTTCCTAATGCATTTGGCACATCTTTTAGTAGCTTTTGTATGGTTTATTTCTTGGTTTAAGTGGGTTTACATTACAAGGGGTTTAGATAGTCATTGTTGGTTTTCTTGTCTAAATCACTTGTTTTGTAGATTATTTAGATCTAATGGATACTATGTTCTTATAGCATTTATATTTTATTTCGTAAGCACTTTAGAGTAGCTAAGTGAAGGGCATTCACAAGAACGGTAGAAGATATTTGAAGGCCATTCATAAGGATGGTAGTAGACCGAAAGCCACACACTTAATCGTGGTAGTGGATTGGATGCGCCAAAGAAGAAAGAGCCAAAGTCCGGAAAGAAGTGAAAACTTGCACGGCCGGTGTGTTTTTACACAACCCGTGCTGAACCAAAGGCTTTTGCGACTAAGTCCTGGAGCGAGCCGCGTACTTTTGTATGGCCCGTGGACCCTGAAGATCAAGACCTGGATCACCAGTTAGCGCTCCGCAGCCAAATGCACGGTCGTGCCATCAGAAGCCAAGGATGTTGACTCCAGTCTGTGTCCCGTGTGTATGGGCCACACCGCTCAGACAGCCAAATGCACTCTCATGTTGCGGCCCGTGCTCTTTTGCACAGGTCGCACACTTAATTTGGCTGGGAATCATCTCCAGTTCGTGGCCCATGTGCTTTTGCACGAGTCGTGCTGACGTGAATACTAGAGTCTCCCTTTGTTTTGGGCTTCTCTAAAGCCCATTTCCACCTACTCCCTCCGTTCCAGAGAAAATGACACGTTTAATTTTTTATGGTCTTCAATGATCATGTTTGACCTACAATATCTCTAGATATACACTACAATTTTGAATAAAAATGTGATATTTAGAAAATAGATGTTAAGACGAATCTAACAATATCTCACATGATATTTTTATTATATATATTAATACATAATTAGGGTCAAAGTTTGTAAAATTTGACTTGGAAAAAGTAAATGTTTCATTTTCCCTGGGACGAAGAGAGTACTATTTAAAGATGTACTAGTCTACTAGGGTTTAACAAGTTGTAATTTCATTTTTCCTTGTTCTAAGAGTAGGTAGAGAGAGAAACAGACTAACTCTTCTATTCTCATTTACTATTTCCTAGTTTATGCCTATGATACTAAATCTAATGATTGAATTGGGTTCAATGTCCATGGACTAGTGTAATTACTTAGGCATTTCATTTGTATTCATGACTTGGTAATGATTTTGTGAGATTCTATATCATCCTATCTTTTATATCTATGAATATTCATGTTTGGTTTGAGCTTTTATATTCTTGTATGATGCATTTTTTTGTATATTCTATGATGCACCGTAGTTCATATGTGATACGTTATCGTTCTAATTTTGATTGACCCCTGGGAGTGTCAGGTTAGGCGTATAGTAGGTTTGCAAGTACCGAAAATGTGAGTGTATGCATGTTTGATCGTAAGTACTGTTCTGATTATTATAGCCTAGCTTGGTTGGCTCATCGTGTAATAATTTTCATGTTAGGGAAAACATTGCCCCTAACTGGGGTGTGAGGCACCTTCACTTTACCCCGATAGGAAGTAGCATGATAATTTGCAGCAACTAGAGTTGTCGTGTAGCGATTATCGTCGTTGAAACCCTAGAGTCATCATGAGATGCCGATTCCTTTGCCTCTATAGGCCTAGGGAAAAGTGTCCTTAGTGGAGTGTCCGAGCTGTATTTTCTTACTCTTATACCTAACAGTTGCAACAGCTGCAAGGTGATTGCTTAGGCACTTGATCCTTTACACAGGGGCGCGTTAGCATTGGGAGTGAGTTTTACGGGGAAAGAAGAGCGCTGCTCATATCCTTGGTTCGTTGATGCACTTTCCCTAATTACGGAGATAATGTTGATAAGATCAAACATGCTTAGGTATCTTTATGTGACAGGCACTGTGAAGGGCCGACTATCACCTACACTATGTGACATAGATATAGGATAGGTTTATATGTCTTATATGCGATAGAATCTAGGATCAAAGTTATTTACCAGTCATTTTACGCAAATATGACCAAGGCTAGTTTAATATAGTTTTATCTTTTGTTTTGCATAATTAGTGACTGTTAGACAAAAACCCCTTAAAGCCTATATTTATAGCACTAGCTATTCCCGACACACAATCAGAATGACGCTCGATTGTGAGTTGTGTGCAGTTAACTTTCGAAATCTAGCATCTCTTTTGACGACCCCAGACTTGCCACTAACTACTCTTTAGTAGTTTGTAGTGAGCATGAGAGCACATATAAATTACTATCTTTGTGGAGCATCCCGTGGGTTAATTGATCTCCCAAAAAGGTTGGTTTGTTAACGACCCTGCAGAATGCGGATCATGCATGCCCTTGGTTTCTCTTTCTTTCATTTTCTCGATGTGGCCTAACGTCGTGCTTCTGCCGACTTTCTACCTTGACTCTGGTTGCATTGATGAACTGTGTGTAGAGTTGTTTCCTGTTGGCTTCTAGGAACGCCATCAATGCTCGCTTTTCTTTTTCGTAATTTGTGTTTGAAGATTCCACCTCATTTTCATCTTCCCTGTCTTTAGCCGATTCATGTTCAAGGTCGTTGATTCTTGGTCTCCTTTAGTTGGGCGTTCACTCCGGTGACGGTTGGCCCTACATCTGGGTCAACCTACTCCTGGTAGCTACCATAACTAAAAATGAACGATTATCCCCACAGTCGGCTTCAATGCTATGGTTAATCACTTTTGAATAGTGTCACTGAGTAGAAACGAAGACGTGCCGGCTCTCCATGTCCAAAGTCCTGCAATGAAGACCCTAGATTGGCTCCAAGGGTACAATTTTAATGTTTAAGTTATTACTCTTGCTGACATTGTATCTTTTTTAGGATTTTTGGAACATACCTTTCTTACTCAACATCTTTTATATTTATAATAATGGCCAGCTATTGTAGTGGTCGTGGTCCCCGATTCTCGACTCGTGGTGGTCGTCGTCATCGTAATGATCGAGTGATTCATGTCACATGCATCGTGGGTTGACCTAATCTTGGTGGTCGTGTACATCATGGTGGAGGAGCGACCTATGTCTCATGCATAGTGAGTTGGTTGTCCGAACCGCACCCATGTAGCTTGTGTCTTCGTTTGACTCGAAGTCAGCTCCACTTTGGGCTCCTACCTAGCCACTGGGGTTGGGCTTATCCCCTGAAATTAACTATGTATATATTAGTGCAGAACTGAAATTAACAGTGTTGAATTTAACTTATTTTAAATCCAAATCAATGGTGCCTTATGAATGGATGAGATGTCTTCCGCCAAACTTGGTCAAACAATGGGGTGTCCGATTCCAATCCGATAGAGATTTTTTCAATGGTAATTTTTATTAGATGGTCAGTCGCTTGTGTAAGAGAATCCTCCAGATTCGGAGCGTTCATGGTAAACTGCATTAAACGTAACAAACAAATCTCAAGGACGGAATCGGTAAAGGACCAAGAAAGAATGTGCCCTTACAAATACGTACATTTATGCATATGACCAAACTATTTACCGACTGCCGAATTTTTTACTGTACTGTTTGACCGCCATGGTATATTCCATAGCCCCCAATAAACTAAGCTGTCACTCTTCTTAGTTCTTTACACTCCACTCCCTCAATCACTCATTGTTTTCAGTGATCTTCTGTTTTTGTTTTT